>SRLM01000215.1:0-52541 GCA_015708895.1 Populus ilicifolia
ATAAAACTGAAAAATAAAAAAATAATTCAAAATAAAGTACATAGCAATTAAAATATTAATTTGATATAATTAATAAATGAAAAGGTATATATGAATCTTTTGCAATAAAATAATTAGAAAATTTTAGAAAGTAGTTTTAAAATAAAATCATTTTCTATATATAAAAAAGCGTGATATTATACTATTTAAGATTACTATTTTTTTAACACTGCAACATGATGTCCTTCGAAATCCGACAAATTCAAAACAATATTTTAAAGAATTAAACAAAATGGATGCCAGCGAGCAAATAATTAATATTCATTTGGCAATCACGCCTGCAATACGAGACTCTAAGCAAATTCATATACTGTTATGACGACGGTGCTGCGAACCTGCATGTATTTGCAACGTGCTCGCAGCCTTAAAAAAAAGGGCTAAAAGTGCATGCTTTGCTTTCTTCTACCATTGTAAAAAGAAGGGAGGAGGGTATGGATTCAATGGAGGAGCTAAGACAGATAGGAACAAGAATAACTAGCGATGAGGTAAGCAAGTTAAGATAATGTTTGAAAATGCAATTGAAATCTTTAATATATACTAGATCACATTTAAAAACAAAATGGATAGATAATTATAAATATTTAGTAATTAATTTTATTAGGAGAAAAATTGATGAGAGTTTTGAATGAATTCCCTAAATTAATAATTCATTTTTCCTCCTAATAAAATTACTAAATATTTCTATAACAACTATTTGTCTGTTTAATTTTTAATTGTCACATGGTACGTGTTAGGGGAGTTTGGGAGTATTGTTTTCCAATTCCGCAACTAGACAACATGCTTGACTAATTAAAGGGTGCCAAGATTATTTTCTAAACTAGACCTAATAAGTGGTTACCATGAGATTTATGTGAGGCCTGGAGATGAGTGGAAGATAATCTTCAAAATAAAGATTAGGTTGTATGGATGACTTGTGATGCTTTTTAATCTGGCCTAAGAAATGCGCCGATTATCTTTATAAGGGTGATGATTCCGACTTTGAATCCTTCTTCTAGGTAGGTGTGTTGTAGTATATTCTAATGACATAATTATTTTCGATCAAAATATGGAGGAGCATTTAAAACACTTAAAGCAACTTTTAAAGCCGCCATGAAAAGAAAAGTTTTATGCTAATTCCAGCAAATGTTCTTTCCTCTAATCCAAAGTGAATTTTCTGGGAATTATCATATCCCAGCTAGGATTTGAAGCCGACCCTGAGAAGATTCGGGCAACCATGAATTGGCCAAAACCACAGTCCTTTTTTTAGATAAGAAGCTTTCATGGTTTATCCACCTTTTATTGTTGATTAATTCAAGCTTTTAGTACCATCATGGCTCCAATCACAGTGTTTGTAAGCCAAATTCTATAAGTGATCTTGGGAACAACATGGGCCTTTAAAGTCATCAAGCAAAAGATGGCAAAGGCTTTTATTCCCAAACTTCCTGACTTTTCTCAAGTTTTTGAAATTTTCTGGGATGCATCCCCCATTGGCATTAGGGGTGTGCAAAGTCAGGCAAGACATCCTATTGCAAATTATAAAAATAAAAAATAAAAATGAATGATAATAGGAGGAGTACTCAGCATATGATCTAAAATTTTATGCATTTGTTCAAACTTTGAAACACTAGAGACCTTACCTTATCCATCGCGAGTTCATTCTAATTACAGACCATGAGTCATTGAAGTACTTACATTTTCAGATCAAGTTGAATACTGAGTTTATTATTCAGGAGTTGCATGGAGAATGAATTACAGGTCACTTTGGGCACAACAAAACATCATTCTTGGTTGTTGATCGTTTTTATTGGCCCAACATGAGGACGAGCATCAATACCATCATGAACAAGTGTAGAGGTTGCCAACTAGACAAGGGAAACAAGCATAATACTGGCTTATATATTCCATTACCAATTCCACAGGCCCTAAATTGTTATGAGTATAGACTTTGTGCTTAGACTTCCAAGGACAATTCATGGTAATGATTTTATCATGGTGTTGGTGGATTAATTTTCTAAGATGATTTATTTTGTTCCCTGATGAAAAACCTTTGATGCTTCTCATACTTTCTTAAAAAAGAACATGCGACCGCTTGTCATTCCAGTTTTAATTATCTCTAGCAGGGATGTCAAGTTTGTTAGTTACTTTTGAAAGACACTATAGGCTAAACTAGGAATGAAACTTCTTTTCTCTAGTGTCATCCACCCGTAGTCTAATGGCTAAACCAAAGTCACTAATAAGAGTCTTGGCAATCTTCTCAGAAGTTTAACAAATGATCATGCCGTGAGTTGAGACTAAATCACACCATTTGAACTGGTATATGGGTTGTGTCCTAATATTCTTACAGACGTTGCTTCCTAGCCTCTACCTCAGAAGACCAGTGAAGCAAGGCTGGATTTTATAGCATTTATATCCACTTTACATGAGAGTGTCAAGTATAAGATGAAGCATCAGGTTGTCAAATATAATGCACAAGCTAATAAACATATGAGGGAGTTGCATTTTTAGGAAGGGGACTTGGTTTTCATCAGATTATGACTTGAAAGGTTTCCTCCTATAACATATAACAAATTGCATGCTAGGAATAGGGGTCCATTCAAGATCCTCGAGAAGTCAGGAACTAATGCCTATTTGATTGATCTGCCAATAAAATTCCAATTTAACCTAGTTTAAAACATGGAAGATCTCACAGTTTGTCATAGTTTTACACCCACTTATGGAACTGGAGAATCCTCCCTCAACAATCCCTCAGGTTTAGCCAATCCCATAAATTATAGATTCAATATTAACACATAATTATGTGTCTATCAGAAAAGAGGGTTACAACAAGTTCTTGGTGTAAAGGGCATCCAAACCCAAATTAAAAGAAGTGTGGTTACAAGACAATGAAGCCCTTTACCCTAATCCTTAATTGCTTCAAGATTATATCAAGCATTACTTGACCGAGGCAAGTTGCTTGGGGAGAGAGGAAATTGATGCAAGTTCTAATTACCAAGACATTGACATTAAGAGTAGAGTCCCAAGAAATAGATAGATTGATTCTAGCAAAGGAAAGAATGTTGATAAAGATAAGGATTATGTTGATGTAGATTCCAATTGCTTGAAGTATTATATGGAAGCTAAAGTTCCAGCTATACACATTGGCAGGAAGGAGCAATTGATTCCAATAAGTGATGTCAACCTTGTCATCATCCAAGTTACAATGAAGGCTAATATTAATTGTTGTTTGTCGTTATCATGTTTTTTACTAGCTATTAGAATTTCCAGGTATCAGGTAACTATTAATGTTAATTGTAAAACTATTTATTAGAGATTTGTAATTCTAGTATGGGGTGTCGTGATAAAATTAAACTTCTAATTGATGTGATTCCAATATTAAAGTAATTCTTTGGATGGTATGAGACTACTTGTTACTTATCCATATATTTATGCATTTGCAATAAAATTTTGAGATTTCCATCCTTTCTCGTCTTCTTAATCTTTTTTTGTAAAAATTATTGAGATTGCTCTTGTTTACTGGCGATTATTAAAAGAGTTCATAATGTTGCTGACATTAAAAACCTATCTATAGTAAAGAGAACTACAAATAACACTGTTTTTTGGTTTTCAGCAAAATGTAACAATAATACGAAGCTAAAGAAGCCATCAAGTTGGATAGACAATATGTGTCGTATAGACTGAACTCATCCAAGATAGTTTCATGTGAGATGTAGTAATTTGCAACTCCATTAATTTATTTATTAATCTAAGAAACAAAGAAAAGAGACATAAACAATCTGAAATAGATTACCAAGAAAAAACTGAGAGTATCTGAATTTGTCATTACACATCACCTGTTCTTTCTAATATTCTGTTAGGTTAGCCCACGGTGGTTCTGCTTTATCAGACCTCCACACGGTCCATGTCCCGTTATCGTCACCTCACCTCGTTATTGTGCCCGCATGTGTTTTGAGAAGAAATTATATGACACGAACTTGGTACATCACATCAAACTAATCATGTTATCTTAGTTTAGTATTATTGCTATCCTTTGAAACATCAATCATTAATGAGATTGAGCTCGGTCAGGGGTTCATGTAAAAATTTGACATTACTATTTCAGTGACTTGATTAATATTTAGTACAAGAGAATATATAAACCACAAGTTTTCGTAAACTTAATTTCTATAACCCAGGACAGATGGATTAGTTTGGAAATCATTAATTATCTAATCAATGAACAGAATATACATTAATGTAAAGAACTTGTGTCTAAACACTGGCAAATTAGAAGCATTTACCTTAGCTGACAGGTGCCTACGTGTTGCAACTTCACGGTGAATCAAAATCACGGTGAATTATTGCGATTTGCCAATGGAGACAGAACATGGGACGGTAAAGTAAGTACTTCCTTTATTTGTGCATCAGAGAACGAGAGGCCAACATTTTATTTTTCCAAAATTTTGATTGGTTGACGGTTTCAAACTGACCTATGGAGAAAAAAAAAATTAAAAAGAAGATAGCTGTCAAGAGAAGACGGGTCTCACACAACAGCCCCGTTTGAGATCAAAACATGCGATAGAATAGAATAGAATAGCTAGCCTTCCCTATCATCACGGTGCTTTCAGAGTTTCAGGGTTCTAGTTTTTGATTTACAATCACTTTTGCACGCTGCACCAGGTCACAGTCAGTTTTGTAATTACTGTTCCTAAAAAATTCATAGAATTTTGACGACTTAACGTACAAAATACATATAATCCCAAGTTACAAGATTTGAAAGGTTGAAGTTGATGGAAAGAGGCCAATAGCCGTCCGATCTACTTGTTTTCATAACACGAGAGAGAGAGATGACCCTCGATCCAAGTCCTAAAACCTAACCACAAAACCATCATTTGGCACAATCCCACATGTATTTTAGAGTGATTTACTAATTAGCCCTAGCCCTAAAACGCAAATTTAGCATATACTTTTGTGTCGATCACAATCATCTGACAGGGCGAAAAATATATTTGAAAAGAATAGATTGGTGAGAAGAAAAAAATACCTCTTTGCTCAAGGTTTTCCACTGTCTCCCTGCCTCGTCTCGTGTTTTTTCTTGAGAGACTCCATTACGGTTCGAAAAAGATGGGTGATACTTGATAGTAATGAGAAAGAATAAATATCATGAATTACCATGATCCGCTGTTAACTTAAAAGAGTTGTGTAAGGTACGACCCATTGTATGTTTTTATGAAACCGGGTCCAAATCCGTTGGATCAACTAAAACTGCATGTATGCTACCACCTGTCTACGGAGGGTGCCACCACGTAAGTGTGATCTGGCCATCAACCGTAGATAAACAATTTACTATTTATCGCGATACAAGATTTAAGACCTAAAAGCACACTCCACATAATTACAACACCAACCCACTTCCTGTTACATCTTGTCCTTTTTTTCGGCGATTAAAAGCCCACTAAATGAGATTTGAAAGTACACTGGTAACAGAGCAAATCCACAAATTTATGGTGCAAGATATTGTCTTATATTGCTCTCCATTCGAGAAAAGACTGGCTTTTTACTCCAAAAACATGGAGGAATGCTAGTCTTTTCCCACGTCAACACAGTAAAACAAAAAAACTTATTTTTTAAATTAAAATATTAAAAAAATAATTTTCATTGGAACACAAAAACAATAATTGTGTATATTCTACATGCATGGCCTATAGATTACGCGTATATCACATCCACAACAACTGATCAAACATATAGTAAAAGCACAATCTAGCGTTGGCGTGTATTTTACAAGCATATATAGTAAAAATTGTAGACATTATATATTTTACAATTAATACAAGTCATCAAATCAGTGCTGGAGATGCTATAATTTGCATGTTTGAATTGCGCTATCATGATTTATCGTGATTCGAGAAGTTTATTGATACAATAAATTCCATGTAAAGGACACATGCATATAATTTGCATTTTTCAATTAAGTGTATTGTCATGATACATCCTAATCATAATAAAAACTGTAGCGTGAAAATTAATAATCTTGATAAGAGTGCATATATGCATCACATAAATGGTGTGGGTATATTGATGTGTTTTTTTTTTTTAATGTACTTGCATATGGATTAATCTATATTTAGAATTTGTCATTGCACTTCTTCCATCGACGTTTCTTTTTCCCCCTTTCTCTTTGTTTTTTAGACTGGAATTGATTGGAAACCAGCACGTGTAAGGAACTCTTGGTATGTGAATTCTTGAATATATTTCTAAAATATGATGATTGAAATCATGTCATTTATGTTTGATTGAAGTGAAAAGTGTTGGTAAGATGTATTTTAAGTTTTGGTTCAAATAAAAAATTTATGAGGAATTTAAGCAAGTTACTAATTTTCTATGAACACTTAATATGTTTTTTGCATTTGAAATGGCTTGGTTAGTAAAATCTAAGAATTACTGATGTCAAATTACCATCGGCTCCTATGACTTTTTCAACTGCATGTTGTATATGCGATAAGAGGTGGCAATTGACTAAATATATACCTTACTTATTTTTTGAAATTTTTGGATTGTTATGATTTTTGAATTTTTAGTTTTAGTTTCTTTTTCAATTCTTAAAATAACAAATTTAGTTGCAGTTATTTCATTTTTTTTCTTCTCTTTCAAGAAAGTTTGAGAATTTTATATCCAAGTTTTAATGGATATCTAACAAAAATCAAATTTTTAGGACTTATATTTTTTAGTTAAGAAACTAAGTATTTTGTCAATATATAATGAATGTTTGTTACTTTAGAATTAAATATAGTTGAGATTGTTTGATACTCAAATCAAATCCATGTAAAGTTCTAATAATTATTGTAATATTCTATATTGACGGGTGAAAAATTAGTTGTTGGCTTTACTAGTAGTGCTAATTGTTAACTTGTTAAATGCATTTTGAGGTCATACGTAGCCACCAAAAATAAATTTGTGAGCATGGTAAGATCCAAAACAAATAATATCTAGCAGGTTGTGTTGGTTTGTTATATTCGATATCAGAACTGACCTTATTAGTTGTCTGATTGTGCTAACAGAGTCGTTAGGCTTCTTAAGGGGGGTGAATTGTAATATCTCACATCAACAAGCAAAGAGTTGGTTGCTGACCTTATTAGTAATGCTGATTGCTAACTTGTCAGACATGTTTTGGAACCATGCGTGGTCACCAAGAATAAATCCGTGAAAATGGTAAGGCCTAAAACAAATAATATCTGGCAGGTCAAGCTAGGTTGTTACAACTATTGTGTAACTCAATTGATTTTTATTTAAAAATAAATTATTATGCAATTGTGTTAATTGTTTAACAATATCATTAACATGCAACTCAATGAATTAGGATGATCATTTCACCGAGGCGAGTACAAAATTACTTTTTTATGTGGCATGTTTAAACCCAAGTGAATCTTTCTCTATTTTCAATAAAGAAAAGTTGATTTGTCTTGCTTATTTTTATCTCAATGAATTCTCTACAGTGGACATTATAGTATTTGGTGTCAACTTGATATATATATATTATTTATTTATGCAATGATGATGAATTCTCTGGTATTAAAGGTTTTACTAGTCTTGTGAAGAAAATTATATATATATATCTATATAAAGAATGATAGTTTAGAGAGAGTTTTTCAAATTGATAAATATATGTTTGGTATATATGTTTATCAAATTGTCATTACTTTTACAAGTTGAAACTACTATAGTGGAGAGAGTTTTTTCTATTATGCATATTATCAAGAGTAGATTGCAAAATAAAATGTGAAATAAATAGATAAATGATAATTTGATTATAAATTATCAATCTAGCTACCTCTATCTTCTAAACTAAAAAATAATAAATATCATTACCAATAATAATCACGTCATCAACATATAAAGATAAAATGATAGGACAAGTATTAGTGCATTTAAAAAAAAATCAGAATTATAACGAATAAAAGCAAATCTAAGAGAAAAGATCATAATAAAAACTTTTTCAAACAAAGCACGAGGTGTTTGTTTAAAACCATATAACATTTTCTTGAGCTTACAAACATACTTAGAGTCATATGAAATACTAGGAGGAGCATCATACAAACTACTTCTTGAAGATCTCTATTCAAGAAGGCATTTAACATAAATGAGAATGTCATAAATAAAAACTAGAAAGAGAATGACATAAATGAAAAGACTATAAATCAACACTAGTAATAGCAATAACTAGCCCTTTTAACTTATCCAAAATATATAGTCCCTTCTTTATATAGCTTTTTCCAATTAGCTTCCAAGACTACAAATCTTGTTCATAAAATGGTTAAATAATCACCAAAATCACATAACTAACCCACATAAGCAAGATTCAATGCGAGTTCTAAAATAAGATAAACATTAGAAAGAGATAGGTGAAGCGTGATGATAAAACCAATATCTATTAAGGGCATAAGAGTGTCGTCAATAGTTATGACATGAACAGAAGACGAAGAGGACATAGAAGCAAAAGATAAAGAATCTAAAAACATATAATGTGAAGCATCATAATCCACAACCCATTTAAAATGTGAGATACCTATAAAACTATAAAGCAACTGATCCATGTAAGAAGAAACACACATAGCTAGTTACTGCAAATAGAGAAACTTTTAAAATTGTTCAGCTAAAGTATTAAGATCGGTGAAAAGACTTCATGAAACCACTCTTACAATATTATTGTATGGTGTTTTATAACTCTAAGGTGTTTATAAACATTAGATTGTGACTAGCTATTAGGCATCCAAGCTTGATTCTATTGTCTCAACTTGGAACATTGAACCTTCTAATGAATTTTTTGTTTGCAAAAACTGCACTAATCAAAGACAACTTTTAAGATTTATTCTGATTATAATAGAATGATTTAAAAGATACCATTCACACAAAAGGATTATAAGTAAAAAGAATTTTCTTTTTAGAATAAGACTGAAGATGTATTTTTTCAGCCAATAACTTATTGACAACTGAGTCAACAGAAAGCAATGGAGAATGATGTCATATAGAACTTCTATATCCTTCAATATCATTATAAAGTGCTATTAAAAAATATATCAATCATCACTACTCTCTACGAGCAATATAGATAGCAGATGCCTTTATATCAACTCTATAAGAGCTAATTGATCTCAAAGATTTGTTATACAATAATAAAACTCCTAGATACTCATATTTTTATGATAAATAGCTTGTATATCATTGTCTAATTGATACTACTTTGCCAATTTTGATTGCATGAATAACATTTGTAGATGATCCCAAACCTTTTTTGTTATCTCTTACCACGTCAAATGTGTATTTATAGAATGCTCAATAGAATTATTAATCCACGTAATAATCTTTGCATTGTTTACTTATCAAAAATCTATCAAAGCAGCACAACTCTTATCAGTGTTCCTAGATTTCACAAGAGTTCCTCTAATATATCCCTATATCTTTTTACTCTTAAAAAAAATTTCTCATCATATAATTCCAATAAGAGTAATTCTTTTCATCCAACCTCTTTTTTATAAACTAAAACGAATCATCCATTTCAATAGTCATAATCAACAAAAAAAATATTATATTTGTAGAAACTAAAAAATATTTTCTCGAAATTATATGATTACTCTAAAAAAAGTGCTAATGAGGATCCGTGAAAACTGTGTGTAAGATTAAATCTCATTTTATAAAACCATACTCTAATACTAATACTATGTTAAATAATTCAAAAAAAATACAAAAAAAGATTGAAGAAGACTAGAGTTTCGTTAATATTATAAGATGTATTCACAGTAATCTAAAGAAAAAGTAAGTTTAAGCTAAAGAAAAACAATATATATTTTTCATTGATGCTAATATAACAAAAAAAACAGAGCTCAGGAAAGCTAGCACAGAGGTTCTGAAATTAGCAGAACTAGATGTTAACTTTAGGTGAGCCATGTTTGGTCGAGTTGTCCAATCAGATAATGACACAATGGGTTTCTGAGCAATGACAGGCAAGAGATTAGGCACGTGGTCGAGAAAATTCAACCAAAACATGGAAGAGAAACCTCTGAATCAAAGTATTTCTTATTGTTATTTTGATTACGATATCCTTTTCTTTTCTTTCTTTTTGGTGAGGGGGAGATCATGCCAGTAAAATTTAATTGTGTTTTTATACATGTTCCCCTTAACAAAAATAATAATACCAACCGCGTATACTCATTTCTCCACTAACAGAAGAGATCTACAAGCAAAGGAAAGTAAAGATACAGTAAGCAATGCTCGTGATTTTTATCCCCTGAATCTCGTACATTTTTTAATAAGTTTAATTATTAAAAAAAAATATTAGGTTAATAGTGATATCACTGATATGAGTACCTGGGTTCGGGTTTAATTGAAAGAGACTCGTCGTTAGGAGTAACTTCATGGTTTCTCTATTTTGGGCTTCACTTGCTTTCGAAACCAACCCACTAGAAAAGCCTATAATTATGTTTCGATCTTCTGCACCAAGGCCTAGCTGAAGAGGTCATGGAATGCGACTTTACCAAACCACCCTTCATCTAATGCAGACTGGTCACGGTCCAAAAGGTAATTTTCCTTCTCCTTTCTTGTGAGGAGGCCAATCTTATACATAGCAAAGCTGATGGTATCAGCAATCTATATAAATAACTTAACGATAAACAGCCAGTTGAAGAGATAATTATTTTTACCTTATAAAATTCAAATATCAATATGTGATATTGAAAAATAAAATTTGTATGAATCTCGGGGTTTTACTACATTTAAAAAAGAAAAAATTATCCAAAGGATATTTTGAATAGTACAACTAAAAAATAAAAATAAAATAATCTCTAGAAATTAACTTGGGGTCCTTTTTATCCCTGTCTAGTTTTCCTACTAATAAAAAATGTTCGAATTAATACTCCCTCATTTGAATTTCTTATTATTAATTAATTATCATTGAACCATGTATACAACATTATATATAAATGGCTGTTTCCTTTCTTTATTAATTATGGATCTCATCAAACATTATGTGATGTGAAAAGAATTTGGACGTACCATGACAGTAACTTAAATTGTAGAGAAAAAAATGCTTTTTTTCTAACACAATTCTTTGCATGCAAAATATGTTCAAGTCCTCCTCTTAATTTGAAGGTCCTCGATTGCTCATTATTTCACCTTTGATTCTTCTGGGAAAAGCAAGGGAGTAGGTCACGACCACACCATGGACGAGTTTAGGTCTAAATTAGTACTCTTTCATTCAAAATCTTGCCTAGGTTAAGCACCAAAATTATGATTTTATCATGTGAAGTACTTTCAGCCTAACATCGACCCCTCTTCTCATTAATTTCGGTTGGAATTTCTTATCCATCAATGGCAAATCGTAAACACATCGAGATTCAATAATTACATTGATGTACAGCTGTACCAAGTTAGATTTGGTGTAATTAATTAGGCTAAACTAGATGATTGCCTATATGCAAAATTAGCTGGACATAAATTAAAGGGTTTCCACGTTAAAAACGCTATTTTAAACAGTAAATTGTTGAAAATGAATCTTGAGAAAACACAATTAAAATATTGCGTTCTTGATTCTTCATAAATTAAAGGGTGTTTTCCACTGTTATTTTCGGTTGCATCCAGCGATTGGTCTTTGTAAGGCTAAGTGATTGATTCTTGATGAAAGTAGAGTGATGAGGCGGAACCCTACTGTACAGTTCAACTGACTGTGTACTGTATTTTCTGTTGTTTTGAACTCCAAACAGTTGGTTTGAATTATTTATTGGGGAAAATTGGTGTGCTCGCATGGATGTCGTGCACATATGTTCCAAGGACTGCTACTTTAGAGTAAAGTTACACAAAAAAGAGGGCAAAAAGGAAGTGGTCACGAAGGCATGCAAAGCAAACTTATTGATTCGTCGTACGGTATTTAGAAAAAGTTTAGTACGCGTGGATAATCATTACAATTGTGAAGAGAAGACGAGAGCGATTAGGTTTGTCGTCAAGAAATCTTCTTTAAAAAAACACAATTATAAAATAACATAGGTACAAAAATAATTAAAGAAGTAGCACAGTTGTAAATATTATAATTAATGTATGTAACAAACGAGTTACAGATGTTATTTGTGAAATGTCAATCATAAATACCAACTGCAATTCACATGTTGTATATAGTATATGCAATAACTCCCTGCTTAAATAAAAAAAAAGGGTAATTCATACAATCATAAATAATAAGTTTTCTATCATTAAAACACAATTTACATAAAAAGACTAACAATTAACTCAACAAAATATTTTATTAAAAATTAAACTAATTATACATTTATTTATAAGTCTTATAACATATTGTTGCTACTGATTTTTGGAGCTTTGTACAAATAAAAAAATCAAAAAAAAAGAAAATAGAGTACAAAAAATTGAAAAAATGTTGAAAAAAATTATAAAATATATCAGTAAAAAGAATATACCAGAACGCCTAGGAAATTATCAAGCATTGGTTGAGGAGGATCAAGTTATACAAGATTGAAAAATTTGACAGTGTATTTTCAACTTATGAAAGCTCTACTGGCAAAACAAATTCAATTTGAGGAGAGAAATTTAAAATTGGATATTTAAGGAATCAATTAGATTTTTTTTTAAGATTTAATTGAATTTATTGAGAGTTTAATTGCAATAAAAAAAATAATTTTTGAAGTCAATTTAGAATTTAATTATCGAATTATAATTTTTAAGAGTTAATTTATTCAAATCAAGGGTTTAATTGCATCAATATTGAGTTTGATGGGGGAATTAAGGACTTAATTGAAAAAATCCAAAACTAAGGATAAAACGAAAAAGGCAAGGATGTAAAGGCTAAAATTAACCAAATCAATGGTTAAATTGAAGAAATTGAAAATTTATTGATCAATTGAGGTTTAAAATGCACAAATTCAGAACTAAGGACCAAAATGAAAAAAGCAATCAACTCAAGGGCCAAGAATTGAGTTTGGAAAGGGTGAAACTATATAAAATTAAAAGTTTTAGGGCAAATATTAGTGCAATTTAAAGAAGTTGGAGAACAGGGCTCAATTGAAATTTACCAATCCAAAATTAAAAATATTAAATAACATATCATTTAAAGTTAATAAATATAATATAAGTGACATGTTATTTCGTACACCAGCCTTTTTTAACAATTTTAGCTAATCAAGTTGGCAAATTCAAACAAATAAATATGAAGCTATAAACCTCCAAATTACACAATGTTGGATCCAAATGAAAGGTGTGAGTCCCATTTATCAACTTCAAGCGACAATAATGTCAAAATTGGTCTAACAAGACCTCAAAATTAGGCAACTCATTCAGCCATGAGTAAAACACAATTATGCAATAACCAACCATCTTTTCATGTATTCATACATAAAAGATTCTAAATGGGTTCTTATCAAGAGTTTACAAATAGATTTAAGATTTTCTAAAATTTTAGCAAAATCTTATAAATACCCTCTTAAGAAGAGAGTTAAAAAAATAGAAAAAAATAGAAAAAATAGGAAAATACTTATAGGAAATAAAAGTGCAAAGGTTTAAAAACCTAACATAAAGTTTTTATAAACTTTAAGAGGATAATAGGTTGGTAAGATTGATGGCTTTTCAATATATAGGTGTCTTTTATTTGACCATACCTAGTTGAATTTAGATTTCATGTTTCTAGGATAAATATGGCCATGGTCTTCATATTCTTAAGAAAAGCATTGTCCTAAACCCTTGATTTGGATCAGTTTTGATCTATTTTTTTCACATAACTTTTATTTACGCTTGTTTAGTAAATAATCTATGATTTATTTACATCAGTAATAAATTTTGATGGATTGTAATCCCTAGATTTTGATTTTGAACTGAAAATTATTTTGATAAAATTATTATGTTTAAGTGATAATTAAAGTGGATGAATATTATATTATTGATCCTTGCATGATTTCTAAAATATATGTACTGTTGTTTTGATCATATTTAGCCTATTTTAGGTTTTTTGTTGGTTGATTTAGGTTTTAATGTTCTTTATTTTTATTTTTTTGATTCGTTATGTTCAAAACTTTTTTTAGTTTTTGTGACTTTTTAATGTTTAATATGTCTTTTTACTTCCATTTGATTTTTGGTTATTTTCAAGATAAATTTTATATCAACCCAATTGGGTCCACATCAAGGGTTATTTTGATTTAAGGGTGTGTTTTACAAACACCTATAAGATCTCTTTTGATAGTTTATTACAATGAGAAATGAATTTTTTTTTTCCAAACAAAGTCTAAAAAATTATTTAATTTTTTTTTGTATATGCCAAAATTCTAAAATTTTAATGTGTAATTTATATATATATATATATATATATATATTATTTTTATCATGCTTTAAAAAAATACAAGAATTAAACTTCTGTCCTCTCTTGTCAATTGGAGGGACAAGATTTTTTTCTTAGCGTTTATAAATGGTTGTGATCTTTTACACAACATCAAAAGTCGAGATATCATGGAACCCTAGAACCTCTTCATTTCTTCCATAATAATCCCGCTAAACCCTAACTCAAGCAGCATTTGAAAGTGAACGCTGCCATGAATACTGCCTCTCAACCAAGACTGCAACAGTCTTTTTTTCTTTGTGTTTTCCAGCCTGAAACCAACCACGGCAACCTCCCATTCATCCACCAACGTCCACCGTCAGCACCAATGCCCACACTTGAACCATCACCCTTGGCTAATAGACCCGCTTTCAACATCAGCCATTATTCCCAACAGACAACAGCGACCAAGACCCACGCTAGAAGTTGCCAGCACCTTCACTGTGATAGTCCCGCAGCTTTTGGTTCCTTCGTGAGCAACAGCTGAGGTTTTAACTGACATTCATAGCACAAGCTTTATCCTCTCAGTCCAGCACCAGTTCCAACATCTTCAACTCCTCCTTTCATAGCAGCTAAGACGACAAGTTACAGAACCACCAGCTCAGCTGAGAGCCATATCCACAGCAGCAAAGTCTCCTACCCTGAGCAACAGCAGAGTTCCCAGCCATGGTAGCCAAAAGGAAGTAGCTGCACTGTGACATCTCCAGAATCAACAAGAAGCACCATCATAATTAACCGTTACTAAGAGAATCAGCCCTCGTCTCTCCACCACCACAACACGCAGCAGTCGATCACCCCTTTCAAACTCACCCTCACCGACGGTTTCACCACCAAGCATCGCCCCCTTCTTCTTCTCCACGCTGACAGCCTCTCATCAATCAAGAAGCATCCACAGCTTCTTCTCCATCCACGACAGTCCAGTATCTGTTCACCACATCAGCCTCACCTTCTCTATTCCAGTAGCAGAGCATAGAACCAACGTCGGTTAGGAACAGCAGCTGAAGTTTTCAGCTGTTAACTATAACTATATCTTTGCCGTGAACTACCTCTCTTGTTTCGGGCGTACTCAGCAGCAGGCAGTCTCTTCGCACAACAAATCTGTGCAGCAGCAGTCCACGATTCAACGGCCTCATTTCTCTAGTTTTCTCCATTGAAGAACCGCCACAGCACCAATGTCGGTTGTGAGCAGCAGCTAAAGTTTTCAGCCGTTAAAAAACAGTTTTATTCCCAGCTACCACAGCACCAATGTCGGTTGTGAGCAGCAGCTAAAGTTTTCAGCCGTTAAAAAACAGTTTTATTCCCAGCCATGGGTAGCCGTTTAGTTCAAACCATGAACAGCAGCACTTTGACCCAGAGGTGAACAGTTGCAATGATATTAAGTTCCAACATCCTTCGCTCTCCTTTGGTCTCCATTAAAGGTCCATTTCTTAAACTCATAATGCACGACCACTTTGAAATTAGTTGAATAAACCATGTTGTGTTATCTCCATGATTTAGATGCTGAATTTAATTTGTAATCAAATGTTATTTAACCTTGAATTAATTGTGGGGATAAAAAAAATTGTATTGATGGTGATTAGGGGATGATTTATGTAGGTATTGATTTGGTCTGTGATAAGAAGAAGATTGAGTTGAAGATATGGTTATTGAATGGTTGGGGTTAGATCTTGGAACCGTGAGTTTTTGCTGAAATTTACTTGAGCATTTGGTTTGATTAATGTGATATTTAATACAATTTAGTTTTGTACTTATTTGTCCAATAAGCATATTAAGCATATTGCTGGTTAGATACCTTGTTAGTTATAAGAGGGTGTTTGATTGATTTTAGATATGAATATATGAAATGGACATGTTTTGCCAACTTGGTTTTAGTCGAATTTTTAAATTTTTGAAAAATCATCTTGCTATTGATTTTGAATTTCTTATTTTTTTACCTTTTATATTTAATATTTAAAATTATAATATACACATGAGATGTTTTTTTAGTATTAAATAAATCAGTTTTCTTCCACAAAACTATAACAAAAATCTTTCTTTTAAAAATATAATTTTATTTTAAATTTTATATGGTCAAGTCTCTCAAAAATAAATTATATTTACATATTTTAGCATATAAAAAACTATAAAAGTAGTCTTTTATTTTTATATGTGTTGATTTGGATTTAGTAACTAGTTTATTAAAGTTATGAGAGCTTGACCTATATTTTAAAAATACCAAAAAACTTATTTTGTTTGTGTCAAAATCAAATATTATAAACATATATATAAGACATATTCATGATATTAAAAAATATAAAAATATATTTTAACTCTAGAATGACTGTGTTTTAACATGGTAAGATAAAAAGCTCCTTACCAATAAAAACTTCTCTTAAATATTAAACAGACAAATGATTAGAAAACACAATAATACCTTAGTTTATATCAAACAAATAAACAATACAGTATACCTTAAGTAAAATATACTAGGGGTGATATGTTCTTCTTATACACAACTAGTCTCTTTATTCAGACTCTAAAATCATTTAGAGTTTTTAGTAACTAAAATATTAAATGAAGACTTCATCACTTTTCTTACTGATAAAAAATAAGAATTCTTTATTCTTTCCCCATATCACCTAAGAGATCCAAACTCGAGAGTATGATTGCCTCAATGTTATATACGTGCAACATATTTAATCATGCATTTACTCATAAATTGTCACATATATTGTAGATTGTAAAACATAGATCTCTCATCTAAAGTCTACTACACCTGACTAAGAAACAAAATGGTGAACAAGGAGAGAACAAATTTGAAATTACATTATCAGAATAAGTTAGAGTCTATGAAGAATGAAATTGCTTGATTAACCAATCTTCTTGAGCAACTTTTAAGATCCAAGAATTAGAAGGGAACATTTGCACAACCTTCTATAGAAGCATCAGCAGCTCACATGCATCATACATATCCAGAATATAAGACCAATTAGGGTTTCTAATGATCAAAATACTAAATGACAACTCTCATTCCCTCTTTTGTACTTATAAAGGACAAGAATTGATTGTCCTTTCTACCTAAATTATTCCCAATAACCTTGATCTGAGAGGATCATTGTCGCGACGCTGCACACCTACGACATATATAATAATACATAACTATATCTAATAATCTCTCAAGCTCATAAAAGGACCTGAAGCACTCGTGGATGGGTTTAAAGCTC
Organism: Populus ilicifolia; assembly: GCA_015708895.1. Classification (NCBI taxonomy): domain Eukaryota; kingdom Viridiplantae; phylum Streptophyta; class Magnoliopsida; order Malpighiales; family Salicaceae; genus Populus; species Populus ilicifolia. Next base: position 17,563 of record SRLM01000215.1, read on the forward strand.
TCATGTACGAGTTTGGAGTATCACCCTAACTCGAGGACAAGTTTGTAATATCCATGCAAGTATAAGGAGGACCGATAGCATCTCAACTCATTAATGAGCCTATGTTGCTCATGGACAGGTCTGTGTCACTCATGAACTAGCTTGGAATGCTCGTGGATGGGCCTGGGATACTTGTGCATGAACCAATATCCCTAACACTCCTACAATGATCAATCTCAACTTTCACTAACATTACTACAAGACGCTTAACTTCTTTGATCTATTAAAGTCCACCATAACATAAATTGAGCATAATGTTAGCCATAACACATTTTCTCATTAACACTTTCATGAATAGTCATTGTTGTTTTCTGAGCTTCTCGTACTAAATAATTAATCTATATACACACGTTAAAAACCAATTAGTAGTCATCATCCATATTAAAATTAATATAGTATTTAATAAATACAAAAAAAATATTGCATACTAATAAATTATATCTTAGATATTGAGGGGTATAGTGTATTGAATTTTATGGATGTCTCTGGAAATGTGATCAGGTTGGTGTAATGAAACGGTGCGTAATGGATATATACCACATCATGTAAATATTTGTATCAATCATCGAGGCTCCTCCTTAAAAAACATGATCTCTCCTGGCATCTCAGAGATCAATATAAGATATACGAATTATCTAGTTTTCCTCGCACCTACCCTAGCCACTAACATTGTGCAACTCGTCTTCGATATCAATATAATTTAGAATATACTGAGATAGTCCAAATTATATCATTACCTGATTTGAACAATACATCTCAAAAAAATCAAAACAGTGCAATGAGACTTGTGTTAATAAAATACAAAACCCTTATAATATATTAATGAAGTTGAAAGTATCAGGTCCTTTATATAAAGCGTCCAAATATCCTATCAAAACGTATAAGTAACTTATTTTAGATAATCAATCAAAACTAAATAATTAATATTCAAATAAAAAAGAAATTAATATATTTTTGTTACATACATAATACAATAATTAGACATTCAATTTATCGTGGTAAAACTCATGGATATGAGTGGGATTTATCATGAAATGCCTACCCCACAATATCAAACAAGACAAGCCATAAAGTTAGTACTTTTTTTTACATTCAACTTATATAAATAACATGTTGAATATATCAAAAATATTTTTCATTATTACCAAGAACCAATGGAGAGTGGCCTCTAAGTGATAGTATTAAACATGTTATTACCCTGGGTCTCTGACACCTGATAAGAATATGCTCTCATTACCAAAGTTGTGTTAATCAACATAGAAAATTATAAGTTAATATTTAAAATATCATTAATTCTCATAATCAAATAAATTGAAATACATAAATCTAAAGAACTATACGACACCTAGCAATATAGCAGCTATGAATGCATGGCTTCCTCCATTATAAGTGATACCTTTTATCAGTATTAACAATGATACCACCATGAAAGCATAACGTTTCTAAATTATCAAATATTTTGTTAAACAACATAAAAAAAGTATAATTTTAATTTATTAATCTCTTGGGGTCTATCGTATATCCCCCGCGCGGTATCTATAGTGATTTTCGCTCATTTGCTTGTTCTTAGGAGTCATCATCTAGTATTTGTTTCAAGGCTACTAGGAAACCTGGATATACTAGTCTCGTCAAAGATTCGAGAATAATGGATTGGTTGTGACTATAGAAGGTATTAGCACCTCTAGCGCACCCTATTTGAGATAAGTTGTTTTGTGATTTAATGCGATTTACAAAATATAAAATTAGCTAAATTTTAAGGCTTTAATAAATTAGTTATTAAATCCCAGAATATATATAGAAATATATTCTTATATTTTCATGGAAAATACAATATGATTTTATTTTTCCTTCAAATACTTGACCATATACAAATTAAACATTAAATTTAATTTTTTATCTTTTTGTTTTTATAATTCAATAACATATATAAAAACAATATATAAACACGCACACACATCTCTCTTTTTAAAAAAAAAACTATATTTACATGATATTAATCCATAAAATTTAAAATAAAATAAATAGCACATTAAACAAACCAAAAAAATTACAAACATTGCCCTAAAATAATCTGGAATTTCAAGGAAGGCCTTCTGCAACACTAGAATAGTGGCGGTACATTTCTTCCACTCGCTCCCTTTACTAGCGGCACGTAGGTTCATACACCGCCATAAGAGAATCCAAGCAAGTAAGGGGGTCTGTAACAGCTTCCTTCTGGTTCCTTTTCCTCATTGATGATAACCTGTATAAATAGTAAAATCAAAACAACCAATTGATTATAATTTCTCTTCCCTTTTTAAATTTGTTCATGTTAAAATTGCTTGACCACTTTTTATGATCGGCTTGTTTTAACTCGCAAGTGCACGAGTGTGCGATGTAGCAATTAACTCAGTAAGATCGAGGTCATATCCACAGAGAGCTAGACCTGAAAATTAAGCTAGGTAACAAAAAAAAGCTCAAGAGAAATTAAATTAACAATAACTTGGTTGGAAATAATTGATGGATTTGTTTTCAAAGATAAAAAAGTGTAAATAGATTTTAAATGACAAGAAAAAGTAAGTCTTGGTCCAAATCAATTTTAATGGTGATGTATTGGTGATTCCTTCAAGATATATAAGATAACTCAATCTAATATCAACGATGGTGATATTAAATCGGAAGATATTACAATGAAGTTTAAAAGGATGAAGATTGATTATTGCTTAAGAATGAACAAGTATTTTCATATTAATTAAGACATTGAATCAAGCAATCTATATACCAAAACTAAAGTTTGTGCATAAAAATTCAAGATTATAACATTACCTAAATGGTTTCTAAAATTTCTTTGCAATGATAAATCATTCATGAAGAAAATTAAAAGATAAACATTAAGATTCATTCATATCTTAAAGAACTCACCTCAACCACCATCATCCTTGATTTGGATCCAAGAAAGAGATTAGCCAACCATGATTATATATAAAAACACTTCAATAAACATGAAATAACTTTAATCAAACTGAAATAATAAGTTTTATAAGCTAAAAAACCGAAATCTATAAAGAAGAACACAACACAATTTCAGCAAAAATTCGGACACAAATCTGACTCTAAATTTGAATAGCAACTCGACCCTTTTAGAAGCTTTTTTTAGAAATGTCTATTAGAGACATATTTATAGGAAATTTTGTCACCTTTCCAGATCATTAAAGAACAGCTCATTTGGACACCTGAGTCAAAAGTTATGGGTAAAACACCAAAAAGTGTTATGAAAAATCAAGTCAGGACAGCTTTGCAACCACTTTGGTGCACGTTTTTCTTCCTCATTTATGAGTTGTCTCCTTCTTTTTTTTGACCAAAAATAATGTAAAAATATCCCCTCCAGCTTTCCATCCATGTGCTTGCCTTCTTGGATCAATGAATTACCCAAAATAAATCAATTGTTGTTGTGTGGACATGTAAGATCATGGATTGTGTTTGGGCTGATTTGAAGGTTTATTTGGGGTTGATTTAAGGCTGATTTGGGGCTGAATTTGAACATCAAATAAGTATACAAATGTACTTATTATTTGGGCTAAGATTGACATTGAAACCTTGAGTGTTAAATGGTTGAAGTTTGCACACAACATAAGGCAAGTTTGGGCTTGAAATAAATCATATGATATTCTTTTCTAGAATTGGAATATAATTGATTTTTGGGACAAATTTGGAGCCTTTATTTCAACCAAGATTTGCTTCAATCTTCAACTAAATGTCTCTTCAATTCTTTGTTTTGAATTCCGATATTGAATTTCCTGAATTAATTCATTTAAGCTCCAAAAACCTATCGAAACATTAAAACAAACTTCATTACTAAAAAGCACATCAATTATTATAAAAAGACCAAATAAAAACAATAAATACATATGTAAAATAAAAGACTTAATGATACTTTTGATGCACAATCAGTCTTATTTCTTCCTCTTGAATTGTTATGAAAACGAGCTATTGTAAGGGAAGAAGGTGGATAGATCTAAGTATATAAGAGTCATTATGCCTGAGCTACTATTAGAGGCTCTAATTCAATCTTAGTAAGGTAATCGATTAGCGGCAAAGAAGATCAACAGCTACTGTGGTAGGGGTTGTTAATTGGCCTGAAGAGTGAGATTGATGGAAAGGAATACCTAGGATAGAGAGTGAGGGGTTATTTTATGGTCTTCGATTTCTGTGAGTCTGGGAGGCGGCCAGTTGAGGAAAAGGGATGATCTATAAAGGGAAGCTACTGCAAGGCAGATGGAGGTGCAACAGGGAAAAAAGGAAAATGAAAGCAAAAAGGGATGGTCATGATTTTTTCAAATAAGGGTTATAGGAGGGTAGCCTATAGGTTTGATGCTGAGAGAAAATGGAGCCTCCAGCTGAAGGTTAAAGATGAGAGGAAAGGGGGGGCACTGCTCCTTTGGTTTTCTTTGGTTTTGGTTCGGGGAAGAAAGAGTAAGGGTTATAATTTTTGGGGTTTTTTTTATGGTTTGGGGTTTTTTGTGATTTCCTTCAATTGTGCAAAATCATCCACTTGTAGATATTTTTACCTTTTTGTATGTGTTGTGACCTCTATTTATAGGTAAAGTGATTTGGTCTCTAAAACACATTAGCTCCTCAACTTTTTTATTTTTTAAAAATTTTGATTTTTTTTATATTTTTGAAAGCGAACAATATCAATGTTAACTTAATAAAAAAAATCAGTGATTGTAAAATTAATGCATTAAAAGTTGAACGGATTCAAAATATCTTTGAAAATTTAAATTCTTATGAGATGAAGTTGAAAATGCTAAAAACGATGCAAATATATTAAAAATTTATTTTTTAGGAATTTTTATTTTTTTTACTATTTTTTGTTTTTTATAAAAATTTATCAAAAACAGGGATCAACTATTAGGTAGTAACAAGCTTAATTAAAGTGCATCAATTATTAACTAAAGATATAACATTGATTGTTTATCAAAATAATCTAACTATCAACTAATATATATATATATATAATCTAATTCATAATTTAACCTAAATCAACATATTCTAAACATATAATTTGTTTATTCACAATCAATAACAACATAAAATAATTGATTATTTAACAAAATAACCTGACTACCAACTAAGATATATATCTAAATAACCTAATCCATAATTTAACCTAAATGAACATTAACATTTAAAACATATAATTTTGTTAATTTACTAAATAACATAATTAATACTAATTAAACATAAATTAAATCTAATTAACCTAATTTCTAATTCAAAACCCTAACAATTAATAAATCAAATTAACAATAATTAAATATAAATTACATCAAATTAATTGAGGGAAAGTGTTTAATATACCTCTAGAAGTAAAATTTAACTTGTGAGGATGACTAGTGGTGGTGTTTTTGCTAGAATATGGTTGCCCTACCACTGATAGAGAGAGAAAAAAAAAGGCTATCACACATAAAGCTAAAGAAAGAAAGATTGGTGAGATGAGTGTTTTAGGGCTGCTTGGGATAATTTTAGCAAGAGAGATCCATCTGGTGGTCATAAGGGAGGAGCAAGGGAGGGAGAGAAAGGAGGAAAAGAAGAAGAAAAAAGGGTCGTAAGACTTAAAATTCAAAACAATATGCAGATGTCATCTATAACTCTTTAAAGTGTGTTAGTTTCCTTCTTCTTTTTTCAACTATTACATTCCCTCTCTTTTTAACAATGTTAAAAAAATAAAATAAAATCTTGTTGTTGAACATATTACAAAAGGATCAAGTATATCTTAGCCCCAACAAATTCATCATACTGCTTTATATTAGAATTAATTTCCTAAAATATGTTGTTAATTTTATGGTTAACAATAACTTCCGATATGGTTATTGAATGTTAAATTTTAAATAAGACAAAATGCAAATAGTTATGGCACTTTTTAATTTTTTTTAGTGTTTTTTTTAAGTGTTTATAATTTTTTAAGGAATATCAACAATCACATGATATTAACAAATAGGTGTTTCCCTTCAGTAATTACATTAAATTGTAATAGCTTTCTCTTCACTAAATCATCCTATAAGACTATGCTCACATGATTCAATTGTCAATTTTGTATTCATTAGGGGTATAAAGTTCCTTTCATAATTTTTAGAATAATGAAAAACCTTCACTACCTTTAAAAGTAAAAATTAGATAACTGGTTGCTAAGAGCTTTTTTTATTTCATATTTTTAGCATATTAAAATTACTAACTTATCTTTGGAAGGAAATTTAATTCAGGCTTGATTGAGGGCATTTTCTGATTTTCATGTTGGCTTTTACATTATAGCCAGGTTAGTAGAAGGGTACATTGGTAAGCTGCATTAACTAAAAATTATTAAATATTTGAAGATGCCATGCATTCCATGCATGTGGTCGTATATAGAAGGGTACCATCATGGTTTGATGGTGTGTACAACATTCTTCGATGATGAAAAATTATCTTCTATCATGTAAATAGATTCCTCGCACCATCCCTTTCCTCTACTGATAACACATGTTTGGTGTTTCTAAAAGGATTTTCATCATAACTGTTTACTATTTTCTCTATTGTCCCTTGAAATTCATGTCTGGTAATTAAAACTTCAAGGTGCTTATTTTTGTTGTGGATATTTTGGTATTAATCCTTATTCTTTTGATTTGTTTTTTTTTTTAGTTCTTTTCTAAGTTTTTGTTTTGTTTTTGAATTTAATCCTTAATCTAAATTTTTATTTTTATTTTTTAAATTTAATCCTAGTTCTTTTTTTCTTTATTTTTGTCTTTTATAAACTTTCAATTGTTTTCAATTCCATCCTTTAATCAAAATATTTAGTTTGTTATATTTTTAAATTTGATACTTGTTTTTTGGGTGGTTTCTTTTTTTAATTATTTTGTAAAATTAATTTTTCTTTTTAATTTAGTTTTTCAATCCAAAATTATCCACTCTCTTATTTTTTAAGGTTGATTGTCATTTTTTTATTGTTATTTTATGTTTTTAATTCTTTTTTGTGATTGCTTGTGTTTTTTTAATTTCATAATTTGATATTAGTTTTAATCTAAGGTTAGGGCTTCATGATTTTTTCAAGTTTGATATTTTTAATCAAATGGCTCAAGTCACGAGATTTATAAGTTAATATAGGTTATCATTATTATTATTATTATTAGACTTAATTTCTTTTTTGATCTCATTATTCAACATTGATTTATTTTTTTAAATAAGCTTCATGATTTTCTTTATTTATTTATTTATATAAAATTATCCTGATCTCATGACATGGCTAATAAGTTTGGCAAGTTAATTCAAGTAGACTCACACCTTTTTTATCTCATGACATTGATTTGTTATTTCATCCTTGAATATTTAATTAGTTAAAAACTGGCTTTCATGGTTTTTTTATATTTGATACTTTTAATTAAATAGCCCAGGGTACGAGTTTTATAAACCAATAAGGATTAGCATTAGTTTGTTTTTTTTTACTTATTTTTTTTCCATCTCATAATTCGACATTGGTTTTAAAATAAATAGAGCTTTATAATTTTCTTCATTTATCTTTATGTTAGATTATCTTAATCTCATAACTTGATCTGTATAATTGACGTGTTTATTCAAGCAACTCATGTCTTTTTTTTATGTAGTTGCTATTATTTATTTTTTTGCATGTTAGATTTTATTTTATTTATTTTATTTAATCCTTCAATATTTAATTTGTTGAGAATTAGGCTTTAAAGTTTTTTTAAAATTTATTATATTTGGTCAAATGACTCGAGTCATAAACTTGATAGGTTAGCACGAGTAAGCATTGTTTTTTTTTTTTGCTTATTTTTTTTATCATTTGATTTTCTTTCTTTAAAATATGTTTGCATGAACTAAATTTTTTTCTCTAAAAATTTTTTATCCAACCCATGACAAAACAAGAGTCTCATTGCTAGTTGCATGTAAAGTTGGAAGAAAGAATAGGATAAAAACATAAAAGATCAATATTGTTAGGTCCATTAGCTGTTACTTTAGTAATTATTAAAGTGAATCCATTAAGATCAAAATAAGTTTTATGGTGATTAGAATGTAGTCATCCGATCACTCTCTCTCCTCTTCTAGCAACTTTATCTTCACTCTCAACACTAGAGATTGACATGTGAAAAGGCTATGGTTTGGGATCAAAATATAAAATTATTAATTAATAAGGACTAAAAAATACATAACTCAAAAGTTTAGGGACCAAATAAAATTTTTTAATTCCAAAATGAAAATAAATATCTAAAATTTTATTTTGCAAAATAAATCTTTAATTTATGGTTGAAATATTCATCAACACTTGGCACATGTGAAAGCATGTGAAGCAAAATAAATCTTAACAAATAACTTATAGAATACACATATTTATAAAATATGAGTATATGAATTGTAATTTTAACCATTTCTTTTTCCATGTGTTTTAGTTTTACTATAATGGTGAGATTCAATAGTGAAAACTTACGAGCTATAGGACTGAAATGAAACTTCTCTGAACATATAGGACCTAATTTAATTTAAGTATTGAATAAATCATTATACCTTCATACTTATGTGGTAGCATATATTGATCACGACAACTTTCTTTTTCTTCCAGATTTTCTTTCTTTGGCTATGGTTTTCGGTACAAAGAACATCGAGCTTAGGCTCGGTTTTTGGTTTTTCATATCTAAATGCTATTCTTATTAACCCTTCAAGAATTTGAACCTGAAACCTGTCAATATAAAACCCAAATTTTAAATCCTATATCTCTGGGGACCATATTTTTCATTGGTTCTTAAAATCATGTTCCTTAATATATGGAAATAGTCATATGATCCAAACCAGTTATATTAGAAGATCAATTGCAGTTAGATACATAGCAAACACTAAGATCCACATCATTAAATCAAATAGCTTTAATTCGCATACAGCTAGGCCAATGCATAGTAATATTTTTTATATATATTTCATTATTTTTATGAAAAACTATCGGTCCATAATATAACTATCACTTACTGGCATGGGTGTGTTTTTTGTCCATACTTGCTAAAGTGGAGGGCCATAACGTACAATTTTGATTCTAGAGATCAGGTGACATCCCTAAAAATATCAAAGTTGTCAAATTGTTTTAAAAATCAAATTATGGATTAAATATATTAATTCAGATTTATTTAAAATAATATTATTTTAAAAAATTACATTGAGTTTTGACAAGTTAACTTACTACGTTAATCAAATTTAATTAGTTCAACTCATACCAAATTTATTTGAAAATCTAGATCAGATCTGAGTTAACCAGTTATAAATCATTGACTACATTGAAAATATCTTCAACAATTTGATGGCTTGATAAGTTCGGTTGGGTATTTTAGAAATTTCCAGATTTTTAGCCAGGGCCACCACTGTCCACCGCGTAAGTTTGTACCTAGTGGTGCGCGTCGAAATTTTCTGTGTCGATGATTTAATGTGGAGAATTGAGAGGTCCGGCTTCGACTGATGCAAGTTTATGCTGGCAATGATGAATTCTTTATGTGTTTCTGTGGGTCAAATTCTTTGTTAAAAATGCCGAAGGATAAAAGGGGGGTACTAGCACTTTAGTGGCAAAGAAATGTTTGGCACCCATCAACCAATTCCCATCATGCTGATGATTGACATTATTTCTACTCAAATCACTCGAAAAAAGAAAGGGGTGGGTTTTATGCTCTGATGAATTTGCTTATTTGCACATGATATTTTGTTGAAGAGCAAAAGGTGACCTTGTGAGATGAACGGAAAACAAACTGAAAAGGGCACACATAACCATTGTTACGAGAACTAATAAGGGAGCAAACCAATCCAAGTCTTGGGTTATTCGAGTTTATATAGATCAATTTTTATCCAAAAAAATACTCAAACCAACGTTGCACAGGATTTTTTTACTGATCCAACTAGCCGTCAGGCAGAATCTTGAATTGAATTAAGGGGTCAGGCGAACCAGGAACACATATATCCCATCTCTGTGACCCTGGTTGCTCCAGAACATTCTTTGCTGATAAGAAATATAGATATTTAGTTTAATGTGAAAGTTTCGGATTTCAAAGCACAAATCTAGACGCTTCTAAAAATAGTTTCTCGAGCACATTCGTTAACCATGGAGAATAAGATATCTTATTCCTTACTAAGCATCGGTGTCATGTTTATCACATGACGTGTTTCTACTTGCGTTCCAACAAAATAAGCTCTTGGAATTATGCATCTTAAATCCCGAATTGGGATCTCGAGGGACACAGCTTTTCTCAATTTCATTCTCATAGGATACCAAATTAGAGGCCTGAAGATAATTACCTTATTTAGACTACAAGAAAAAAGGGAGTGAAATGAATCGCAATATCTTCGGCAAATCAAAGGCAAGATCTTAGCAGGTACAGTTGATGTCTTTCGAGGGCATTGGTGGCAAGTTTTCGGGGGCCGAGGATTTGAATCGCACGAGGAACACATTACATTTCCACGTTTCGAGATTGATCAATGGGATGTCACTGTCACTGCTAATCAACGATGGATTATGGCGGCTCCTTCCATCCCTTTAGTTGAAAAATGCTGGCCAGAGGCCAGAGGCCAATGGGAATTTTGAGTAATAATATCCATTTCCTTTTCTGTGATTTGTACGACCTCGACATCCTATTGGCCTGGCCCTGTTTAAAGAAGAACGCACATTGCCATCCTTTCACTTCTAGATATTCATGCCATACTATTATGATTCTTTTTTCAGATCAATTTTTGTGTACTCAAATTAAGTTTTCTCTTTATCCAAGTTTTAATTAGGTAATTTTCCATTCGAACCTATGCATTTATAGTATATAACAATAATTAGTTGTGTGTATTTTAAAATTTTATATAGACAGTTTCAATTTTCTCTATCAACAAATTAATTTCATTATGAAATGAGTCTATCCTCATTTATTAAATTAAAGTAATAAACTAGAACAAAATGGTATTTCATTGTTCATTCTCAGTTCTCTGTGAACGGCCATATTCAAGAAACATTGTCCATTTTTTGGTGTGACAGGATACATTTTAATTCCTGAATTTTTATAATTTTTCATGTTTGGTTCATGTAGTTTTAGGTGTTTATATTTAGATATTAAATTTTATTCTTATTCCTTGCAAATAAAAAGAGGAGGGCGGAAGTTTTTGGAAAAGAAGAGGACTGCGAAAGCTGTATTTCATCCATGAAAAAAGATCAATCTAAAAGTCAAGGATTCGTGTTTTGGAGGGGAGACTTCAATAGGAATGATTTTTATCTTTAACTAAGCGGAAAAGTAGATTGGATTTTAGATTTCTAATTTTATTTTATTTTAGGTTTTTAGACTAATTACAAAGTGTTTTTTTAGTATGAATTGGGGTTATTGAGGATCCAACAATGTTTTTTTAGATACTTTTAAATAAAAAATAAAAAAAATTGAAGAATAGGTTTTGAATATACAATCATTTATACACTATTTTTTCTAACCATTGAAGATAATAAGAATTTATTACAATAGACAACATGTTATCTATCTTGTTACCGAACAACTCGTTATCCAATCTATTAGAGAAAAAACACTTTGGCCACTCATTTAAATAACACCTTTAAGGTCAAGTGCACATGTTCATTCTTCCAGGTTTAAGCATGCTTAGCCTTCTTAAATGACCCTTCAAGTTCTTCTTCTTTTTAATCCTTTAGAATATTTTATTAAAAATAATATTTAAGAGATTATCCTATTATACAATTTTTTTTAAAAAAATAACCAATTATCTCATGGTTTTTAAATGAGATTGGAGTTTTTAATGGTAATATTAATAATTATTTTATGAATAATCATAAATGAATTTGATATACAAATTTTTTTAAAAATCTTGTTCATGAATATTTGATAAAAATAAAATATTAATTTTTAAAATTAACAATTCATTTATTTTTTCATATGGTTGTTAAAAAGTTATCGAGTCATGATTTTTTTTATTAAAATTCACTTTCTATGATTTATTTGAAAAACAATGTTTTTAACAAAAAAATATTTTTTTTCAAAACAATAAATATACATACATGAACAGAGAAAAAGAATTTTGATTAAAAATATATGTTTTTCTCCTTAATTCAAATCATTGTTAGTTTTTATTAAAAAAAAAACATATAACCAATAAAAAAACGTGTTTGTTAGAAAAAACACTCTTAAAATTATTGTATTTTTTATAAATATCCATTTTAATTACCATAAATCAAATATGAATGAATTTTAAAAAGTAATATGTATCATGACGTGGGGCACGGCTAGCACTAAAAGGTTAGTGCAGGGTGCAGTATTTCGTAATTTTGGTTGTTTTATAGCGTATGTTTTTCAATCTGCAAGTCTTTTTCACCAATTTGTTCCGAGCATCTCAATGCTGCCGGGGGTGGTGAAAATAGTACATTTTGTATGGTAGTGCGCGCGCTCACATACACACACACACACACACACACAAATTAGTCTCCCAACAATATATGCAATTCAAGTAAATTAAGTCCCAGGAGTTCAAAATTGAACAGTGTCATATCCTCGAATTATTACACATTACTCGATTTTGTCCTCACGTATGTGACTAGCAAGAGAAATTAAAAAAAAAATTCACCGAGTAAATGTGTTTTTCTCAGGTCCCCCAGCACTAGCACTGCGTCAATCAAATACTGTTGGCAAGTGGTGCCATAAAAGATCGATCCATCAAGTAATTTGTTAACAATCAATTGCATCGCCGAGTAAACTAACAAAAACAAAGTCATATCATGTACATGGTTTTGGCATTTGGAACTTTAATTGAGTTTTTCAGCTAAGATGCTAATCAACAATAAAAACGCAGGCAAAAGAACATATGCTACAGAATTTTGTCAATTGTTTTTTTTTGGAGGGACAACATTTATTAAAATTTTATCATTAATTTTGAACTTCAAAAGCTTAATTTGGAATTCCCATACATAATTGATGAAATTATTTGCATGGCCTGTTCTTTAACAATAAAAACATCGGTATCGAATTAACCCGACTTTATTAGCATCTCTTATTTCAAGTTGGATGCGAAAAAAGTTAATTTATAATTAACTGATCTGATTTGCTCATATTAATTCACAATTAAATTGATTATAAAAATAAAAGTAAAATAATTTTATTTTAATTTAAAAAATATTAAATTAAATTAACCCAAGCTAACCTCTATTCTTTACGTAACCTGACCTGTATTTTAGGTCTGGTTGGCCTTGGGAATGAATTTGATAACTATACATTAAATTACAGTTACCTGTAATACTACGACATAAAGTGTAAACAGTGGAGTCAATCCCGTAACAGTAGTCAAATAGAGTCGCTAATGCTAGAAAACAAAAACTCGAAACTGTTAAATAAAATATAGAGTGAACAGGGGGAGCTAATCCAAGTGGTGTCTACTTTTTTTCCCATTTCTTTTTTTATTTTTTTAAATAAAAACTAACATGAAACGGTCAAAAAGGATTAAAGTATTAATGGATTCTAAAGCACGTGGATTAAATGTATAATTTTTAAAACCATGGAGAACGATTAGTTTGTTTTAATAAACTAAGGGAATAAGTTGTAATTAACTGACTAAGGTAATTAAATAAGAAATTATATTACAAAACTATCAAATCGACGGTCAAATCATTGACAATGATTGAGAAACATGAAAACGATAAATTGTGTCTTCACAAGTCATTAGATATGTAACTCAATTTCTTGACTAGAATATGATATGTATAGCTGTCACTCTATACATGAATATCCCATTACATAGTTTTTACACTCGCTATGTCTAGTTTGACGGATTATTTTGAATTAAATTTTAATATTAACTCAGTCAAATTCAAATTTAAATCATTAATAAATTAAATTACAATTCAGTTAGTTCAATCAAACCAAATCTAATTTGTTGTTAATCAATTAAAACTAGATGTGTTCAAATAAAAAAAAATAACAAACATATTTTTAATGATAAAGATTAATTTATATTGATCTAGTAAATTTATAAATTTAGTATCTTCATGTACAATCTTAAATTAATTTTGAGAACTATGATTTATCAGTTAGCTAAGAGATAAAACTAGTAATAATTAAGAATAGAATCGCAGAACAAAAGGTTTTAGCTCACAATGGGACGATAAAAGGAGCTATCCTTCTCTGCTAATCAAACATAAAAATGTATTTTAGTAGTGTCTGGTTCAGTGTTTTGAAAATATTTTTAAATTATTTTTTTATTTTTTGATATTTTTATATCATTTTAATATATTAATATCAAAAATTATTTTAAAAAAATAAAAAATATTATTTTAAAATAAAAAATACTTTAAAACGCAATCTTGCAACACTTTTAAACTTCAAATCAGCAGCCAGGTACGGATAATATCACTTGAAAAGCCTAGATTAGGAATTAAGGGTGGGTGGCTTATTCCCATAAATCTATCTTTCTTTCCTTTCTTTAACATAAGTATTTATTGATGCTTATCAAATCATAGAACGTGTAAAGTCGTGGACTGGGGCGGTCCAAAGTTTGATCTGATAAGAGAGGATCTTCACCCATCTTATCGGATGAGTTTTTAGCGTTTTCTTTTTCCTTTCCACCTTCATTTCTTTCAAAGAAATCACACAAGCTCCTCCTCACTAGACGTGAAAATTACTTAAAATAATGATTTTTAGTTGAAAAATATAATCTTTGTTATTTAAGACGTAATAATTAAGTTTTTGAAGGCATTTTTTAAGTGTGTTTGAAGTTGAAAAAAATAAATCAATTTGAATGTTTTTTTTTAATTCTCAGAATGTTGGAATAAAAAATAACACTCCTATTAAGAGGAAATATTCTTCCATACGCGACAGGAAGCATTCCAACCACCATGCATCGGTCCCCTCAGCAAAAGAACAATTACATATATTATCGCTCGGAAGTCATAGCTAATGATCTGTGCTACAGTGTTTATTCGTTACTTGTAGAAAAAACATTTTTGGAATATGGAATGTTAGGTCGGATGCGTTGATTGATTAGGGATGTCATTAGAAATCCCATATAACTTCTAAAATCTTGTTCCCAAGTTATTGTCTCTTTATTTTCAAATTTAGTTGAAGACCATAAGAAGAGGATTTTTCATATCAAATTGAGTAGTGAAGCATGCGAGAAGTGAATAGACATGGCAGCGATCATTTATGTAGTAGGTTTTATTATATTTATATCTTATTAATTATTTGAGGGGTGAGGAATTTAGATATTTATATTAAATTTATTGGATTTCCAGTAACTATATGGTTATTCATTATCCAAATAATATTTATTGTTTAACATAAAATAAAATAATACATAAAATTTACATTTTAGTTATAACACCTCACCTTACTAGTAAGATATTACATGTATTAACTCACGAACCTTACAGATTTATTTTTAACAGTCATACATGGTCTTAAAACATATTTTATCAGTTAAAACGAGTATGTTTATATAAGATTTTTTTCTCAAGTTCTCATATACTGATATGAGATATTATATTAGCTTTTTAATTATTAAAATCTTAATTTACCCCTTTACATATGTGACATCTAATAAAAAATTATAAACTTTATTTCATTGTACAAAACCTAAACTAAGAATTATTTCTGAATATATTAAATTTTAAAATACAGAACTATAAAAAATTTAAAAAAATCAACTTAATACTTGCAACCAAAAATGGAAGCTGCACTCAGCAGCCGTAGAAACAGTACTCTTTTCACAACACAAATTCAAGGCAGGCAAAAGCAGGACTGGTACTGTGAAGTTTGAGTGTCGAAGCGGTAACGCGGCCTGTGAAAAGCACGTGCCTGCACTCTTCCTTGTGTTGGTCGGAAAGACAAAACCCTTTGTCTTTTTCTCGGTTGGGTCCAAATCAAGATCTCCAATTCTTCGATTCAACCCCTTTTTAATATCCAATCATCATCAATAAATTAAAATTAGAGGGTGGCCTCATGCTCATGACGAAGAGATTGTATTAAAACCGAAGTTCAGTATGATGCCAGGAAAGAATAAATTTTCTTGAATATCTTAATGATTTAATATAAACAATTTATTTTTATCCATTATTAAAAGGATTATAGCTCCAGTGTATTAAAGTTGATATTGTCGATTTATTCTCTTTCTTCTAGTTTTATTTTTATTAAGCTTTTTAACTCTTCAAAAGTCAACATAATTGGTTTTTTTCACTAGTTTTCTCCTTGGTAAGTATATATATAGTGCGTTTTCTATATTTTTAATATGTTTTTTTTTTAACTTTTCTTAATATATGTTTCATATTTTTTAACTTTTATTTTGTTATTAAATTATATATATATATAAAACTTTAAATACTTTAAGATGTGAATATTGTATTTAATTTATGAATACAGAGACATTAATATTGTAATGTTTAACAAAACTTGAATAATCTACATGCAACTACACATATCTAAAAACTAGTTCAATAAAAGTATTTAAAAAATTGATAAAGATTAATTTCTATTTTGTTTTTGAAAAGATTTGAAGCCAATAAATGAGACCGCATGAGCAATAGTTAAAAATCTAAAATTGCTGGCAGGACCCACAGCCGTTTTTCAGGTTATCGCGATCCAATTAATCGTCCCCGCAACTATAGAGTACTACTACCATCTTTCTCAAATCTATATCATCAAAGCTAAGCTATCACCACCTCCCCTCCCCCTCCTCTCTTTTTTTTCACTAACACATGCACCGCCGTCCACCCTCTCTCACTCTCTCCATGGTTTTCTATAAATGTCCACTTTTGTAGCCTTCCCAAACCAACGGAAGATAAGCACGATCGTCCTTCTTCCATCTAGAACAATAACAACCTTCCAAAACTAACCAGAACTAACAATGAGGCTTGCTGTTGTGTCAACAAGGCCATCATCCAACACGTTAGCTTCTGCTTCAAAACACCTCAACCTCACCCACCTCAACATTACTCACTCATATAACTCCCAAGTATCATTGCCTTCTCTTAAGCACAAATTATCAGTGCATTGCAGGGATTTCATTTCTAGATCAACAGCAAAGCTTGGCAAGAAATGGATGGAGTATCAGGGGGTCAATAATTGGGATGGATTGCTTGACCCTCTTGATGATCGTTTAAGAAGTGAGATTTTACGATATGGGTTATTTGTTGAAGCTGCATATCGCTCTTTTAACTTTGATCCTTCTTCATCAACTTACGCCACCTCTAAATTCTCAAGAAACTCACTCCTGGCTCGGTCTGGAATTGGAGAGACCGGTTATCGAACGACAAAGCATTTGCGTGCCACTTGCGGGCTCCAGTTGCCACGTTGGATCAACAGGGCTCCGAGTTGGGTGTCCACCCAGTCCAGCTGGATTGGTTATGTGGCGGTTTGTCAAGATAGAGAGGAGATTGCCCGGTTAGGCCGCCGGGACGTGGTGATTGCTTACAGAGGCACTGCTACTTGCTTGGAGTGGGTTGAAAATCTACGCGCCACCTTAACTTTCTTACCTGGGAAACATTGCGATTACGTGGATCTTGATGGTGGTGGGCCCATGGTGGAGAGTGGATTTTTGAGCCTGTATACTTCTCAGACTGCCACATGTCCGAGTTTACGGGACATGGTGAGGGAGGAAATTGCCAGGGTCATGGAAATGTACGGTGATGAGCCACTCAGCTTCACAATAACGGGTCACAGCCTCGGTGCCGCTCTCGCTACCTTGACTGCATATGATATAAACTATACCTTTAAAAATGCTCCAATTGTGACAGTAATGTCCTTTGGTGGGCCACGTGTAGGGAATAGAAGCTTTAGGTGCCAGCTGGAGAAAAGTGGGACCAGGATATTACGTATTGTAAACTCTGATGATCTCATCACAAAAGTGCCTGGATTTGTGATTGACAACAATGACATGGCAAGCAACCGGGCAGTGCGTGTGGCAGGACTTCCATGCTGGTTGCGGCAGCGCGTGGAGGACACACAGTGGGTATATGCCGAGGTGGGTCGGGAGCTAAGACTGAGCAGCAAGGAATCACCATACCTCAGTAAAAGGAATGTGGCCACGTGTCATGAACTGAGCACTTATTTACACTTGATCAACCGGTTTGTGAGCTCAGCATGTCCTTTTAGAGCAACGGCAAAGAAGGTTCTGAATCGGCATCATATAGAGAACTTTGAATGCAGACAAGATGAGAAACTTAGTAGCTAAGAAAATGTAAATGGAGAAATTGTAAATTGTACATAGCATTCTCCAAAATCAAAGTGTGGGTTTCTATTTTTGTAGAGATATAGATTTGAAACCATTTTTTGTATCCCAAAATAATTAAAAGGAAATCAATACCCAATTGCACATGAGTGACAACACTACTCAAAGATTTTAAATCTCAATTCAATCACAAAGTTGGGGTTAAATCACGGGAGTAAGTCCCATTCCAAAATAGTTTAATGATGAGACCATTTTCAAGCTATTATTAATCATGATTTTTTTATAAGATTAGAATCTAAAAACATAACAGTTTGTGTATATATTTAATTATTAAGTTCAATGATATCTATATAGATATGAAGTTCAAACTAAAACAATCAAGTCAATGATAAGATTTTCTATACATACAAAACATAGAGTGTCTGTGTGTGCATACACATATACGATTACAATCTTTTTATACATGTAGAATAATTTCTTAATTAAACAACTAATTAAATACAATTATTGATCTGCTTCCATCCATTCAAGTTGATCAAACATAAATGATTACCATTTTTTTTTAAAAAAAGGAGGGAGATCACAGAGAATCCCTATCTTGCTCATCAGCCAAACAATTGGTGATTCTGGTATTTTGATTCTTTGATCTGTATGCATGGTCGATGTTGTAACATTAGAGACAAGCCACCCCTCTGACCATCAAGAATCGATGCTTGATATTTGACAGAAACTATAACGTGGAAAACACCATCTGGTACAGCAACAAAAGGCCCAACGGGATCTATCGTGTCATGGACATGATATATATTCCATGCTTTGATGGGACAGTGGAAGCCGCACTATTCCACACGTACCTCTGTGGCCAGCTCTCTCATCATTGCAACGGCAAGCCAAGCACTTTCCGCCCTCTATTGTTGAAACTACTACTCGATTTTGATCCGAGTGGTAGGGGTACCATGCAATTCTCGAGCTGTCGAGCTCTCGGCGGCTTATAGCCCGTACAGAGCAGAGACCATGCAAAATTAACAGTCAGTCGGTGGTCTTCCTAGAAAACGAGGAGCACTCGCTGTATCTAACCAGATCACCCCTTAATTGTCTACATTTAGCTCACTAATATCGTTTCGGATTCGCCAGTCATGCTCAAGGGCCCAGGCCTTATAATTGTTTCGTTTTATTACTATCTATACGTAAATTTTAATAATACTGAATATCCTGATAAATATTTTCTCTATTTAAATAAAACAGATAAATCCTAAGAATATCTTCTTAATTAAATAAATATTATAATAAAATAATTTAGCTTTACAATAATAAGATTTGTATCCCACGTCATCATCAAATTAAGAAAATATTGCAAGGACGTCGCTTGCGCTTGCAGAATTTCAAAGATTCGACCGGCCGCCCTATAGATTTCGAGCTCAAAGATCCTCTGTCATGAAGAACAAAAGGACTAGAATAACCTTTCAGGTTTATAGTTACGGCTAATTTGGTTTCTATCGTAGTAATACGACTTTCCAACCCGCTAACTATCAAATATTAATAAATATTTATCCATAAGCTACCTAACTGCTGGCGTAAGCCTGTGAAGAAATTGTTTTCCCTCGTTTTAAAGTGTGGTTATAATTAATTTTTGAAGTATTTTTTATTTATAAATATATTAAAACAATATTTTTATTTTTAAAAAATAATGTTTAATGTTAATATATCAAAATAATATAAAAATTGATTAATTTCAGCAAAGAAAAAGAAATTTAATTTTTTTGAAACACAAAAATAAACATGAAACAAGATATTAGCTCTTGTGGATGAGAAAAATGAAGATTAATTTCTTTAACCCTTTTTTTAGAAGACTCTTCCATATTTAAATTAACATAACCAAAGTGAATAACAAATCAAGAAAAAATAAATTTAGAACAAGAGTGGTGTATGCCTTTTCTTAAATGTCGATTGTATGAGTGGTCCTAGGACATTTATGCGACCTGGCTTGCTTGGCGATAAGGGCAGTTCACCGAACAAAAAAAGCACGGTAGTAAAACCGCGGCCTCGGTGAAGAAATCACGACAGGAAGTTTGCTTATCGCTGGAAACTATTTTCTTGGTCGTTGAAAATAATAACCGGCTACGGAGATCAATCGATAATAAGATCTGCTTGCTTAGAGTATAATAGAAAAGAAATCTAGTAGAATATTTCTCTAAATGTTATGAAAACCAATAAAGTGAGATAGAACTTTATGAACTGTGATATTTTCTAAAATGAGCAATGGGTTGGCATGCACTAACATGGTTGTATTACGACATCGTTCTGTATACCAGCATGAGCTCCCCGAAAATTTGCGTGGGATTGGGATGTGGTCCCAAATACGATTTGTTGAGGGTGGCCTGGAGGATAGATGAGGCCCAAAACGACAGGCTGTAGTGACCAACGGCAAGCTATCCTCTTTTTTTTATTTTTTATTTTTTTTGGGGGGCCACTGTCAATATCTACATCAAAAAAATTATGAAATATAACAAAAGCAACCATTGACTCCATGTGATGACGAATAAAGGTACATCATACATCATTTTCACACGAAAAATCTGACACGACGATATTCTTCTCCGATAAACAAAATACAAAGTGTGTTAATGTTGCCGATCCACTTTCCTAAGACAAGCGCAAGTATTTACATTGGGTCAAATCCACCCCTTGCTTCCGATTAAGGGCACTTTCAGAGCCCGATATCGAATTGCATCGTAACAAATGAGCAAAATCAGATGAAGTGACTAAAGTTACCTTTGATTTGGAGAGATTTGAGCCAAGTACAAAAATCGCAGGGATCGTGTTTGACTTTTAGCCTGTCCACAGCAGTACCGGTCAGCTGTTTGGCCGGTAAGTGGTAGAGCGCACGGACCTCAAGAAACGGCCCGCGTCCTATCGAAAAGAGCAAAGCAAGAACGAGAATACGGTCATCACTTTTGACCTTGCGTTTTTCTGGTACCGTTTTATTTTTCAGGCGTTTGGAACTCGATTGCTAGCAGCAACAAAAGATAATATAATCCATGTGGAACATGCCTCGACGAGGGTTGAGAGTGAGCGTGCAGACTTTTCTTTTTACCCATTGTCCCACTCTTTTTTTTTCCCACCTCACAATCATTGTCAAGAATCTTCAGAGTATAATGCAGATAATGGAGTAAATCTTTCGGGGAAAAAAGTCATATAGCACTCACTGATGTACCTAGTTTTTTCGAGGATGGAGTGGTTCGAAGGAAAGTAGTCGGTGGTTCATTTTAGTATTTTTGGTGCTAATTAAAATTGTAATACATTTTAGGCTTTTAAACGTTTATATACACACTAGTTGTTGACTGTTGTTTACTGGGAAAAAAACAGGAGAAGATGAAGTCAACTCTAGCCGTAGAAAAAATTGTCTTTTTATGCTTTGACCTCCACACGATAGCAACAACTCAGAGAAATGACTAGCTTGCTTCCAACTGAATTGAGCCGCAATGTGTACACCAAACTAAAACAGCAATTTCGAACTGATCATGGTAGCGCTTGATCACACCATAACCACAAGCTGCTAAAGCACACATTACGTACCGGCCTAGCTCTCTACCATTGTTATTAACCTCACGTGACTCAATATTTGGGATATAAATCAAGTTGGTTGGTTAATTTATGTATATATTTTTTAAGTAAACTAAAATTATATTGTTTTAAAAAATTATATTAAAAAATCAACATTTTTTTTATTAAATCAATAGGTTACCCATCACATCAAATTAACTTCTTTGATATTTTCTTGAGTGTCACCTTGTCTAGATAACAAAATAGCTAAAAAGTAGAGATCCAGTCAATGATATGATATTGACCAAGTTTAATAAGAATGTTTTCATTCTTAAACTTGGATGAAAAAGCTATTTCAAGATTGTGTTTAGCGGAGGAGGCACAATGGGGATTATCCTCTTTTTTTAAATATATTTTATATTAAAATTTTAATATAATAATTTAATAAGTTTTTTTTTAATTATTGTTTTTACATCTTTTTTTCCTATAATTTAAACTAATAATTGATTAAATAAATTATTAAATATATAATATTAAATACTTATAATTTGTCCCCTCATTTGCTGATTGTGTTATTAAATAAAATTATTAATTAAAATGAAATTATTAATTCAAGTTTAGGATAAAACTCGTAATCTTATAACATAACTTGGAATCCTAGTGGCAATCAAAATCTAATTTAACTTTCATAAAAAATTAAATAAAATTATTTTAAAGTAATTCAAATTAACTTCCTACCTTCCAAGTCAAGTTTAATAACTCCGCTTCAAGGGAAAGAGGAATTGAATAGTTCATTCAAGGCATGGGATTCAGGTTCTTTCTTCAAATTGTAGATCCAAGCATTTATATGAAATGAGATGCCTATCCCCTCTATTTCCTCCAACCAGACAATGGCTGTAGAACAGTTAAAAAGACATAAAATCTAAGTATCATTGCTTCGGGATATCATATAAATTGCCTGTTAATTAGCAACAACACAACAGCTATCAAAAGGTCTTCGGCCCAGAAACTTGAGTCCTGGGGTCGATCAACTAGGTTTCTTGCCATATATTTAAAAGAAACGAGCAGAGCGTGGGAGAAAAAAAATACTTTTTCACTATAAAATTTTAGGTTATTTATGTTTTTCAAGATCATCAAGGTTTTTCAACTGTGATTTCAACCATGAGTGCTCCTGCTGCAACCTCTCTAGCTTAGCCTCGACCATAAACATCTCATCTTTAAGGTGGTGCATCCGCCTCTCCAACCAAGCCACAGCTTCAGCTGATTTTTCACCGGCCCCAGCTCGCAGGCCACCCATGTAGTATTCTGGAGAAGCCACGTGGACAGTTTGTGGTCTGTTCAATAGCACGAGGATGCTCACCTGCAGTTAAAAAGGGTCAAAAAGGCAGTGAGAGTGTAGCAAGCTTATATCCAAGGGGGTACCTATCGATCCAGATGACAATGGTACTGCATAAATGAAAGGTTAATGTTATGCTCTAGCCACTACAAAAACCCATGAGACCGGGGATCTAGGACAAAGTGGATAAAAAAAAAAAAAGACAAGCAGCAGTACATGGAGCCTAGGGCACATAAGCATATGTAGTAAAAAAAATGTTGCAGAAGGATGCTGCCGAGCAATGCTAATTTTTGTGGGGGCACCTTGCAACTAACCCTAATGTTTTGAGGTGGCAACACAGTTAACCCAAAATCATTAAAAAAAAATAATTCTTTTTCAGCCATTTTGTGAATACTAAACTTCAACTGAGATATGTTTTCAGTTCCTAAGGTTTTATTTTTATTTATTTTTGGGTTCTTTCCAACAACCAAGGTCATTTATTCTTTAACCCAATGCAAGGATCCCAATGACTAAGGAAAACGGACTGAAAAAAGGAATAGAAAAAACAAATAGATTTAAATTACTTGTCCAGTAGTTATTTCATGGCATTATTTACCACCAAAAACAGCTACGGTGGCTACAAAAACATGGTGACAACAGTCTAACTTGTCCAGTAGTTATTTCATGGCATCATTTACCACCAAAAACAGCAACGGTGGTTACAAAAAACATGGTGACAACAGTCTAACATGCACAAGATGCGTGCAAAATTAAAGACTAAACATTAAAGCCACAATTAAAACATCATGCCAGTGTTGGAGTTAATTGAGCAAAATAACTAGATTGAATTAGGCATGTCACTAGAAGAAATTTGGGGAATTTGCATACCTGCATCAGGATGATCACAATAAATGCAATAACTAAGACTAGAGAAATTTGGCTCTGGCTTTTAAAAAACGAAAAGATCTTTGTCGCATATTCTCCTAGCAAAGATGCAATGGATGTAGCATTTGTAAAATTTCCCTGCACAAGATCATCAGCCTGTTGACTAACAGCCACAGAACTAGACATCTGCTGCATCTGCATCCTCACATGCCCTCTTGGCTTGTAAGAGTTTTCTGAAGCTTCTCCAGTATCCACTTCTCTTTCAGAATGAACTTCTTCCTCGTGAATCATGCTGAGAGTCGGTCCTGCCTCTGCTTTAAGAAAATAGGAAATGATAGAATGAAGTTAGTAATTCAATTTCCTGGCAATATCACAAAAAGCAGAGCACGTCATGCAGAGGAGGAGCTGGTGTGAAGTCTTATGATGATATGATGATTAACCTTGTTTTTCAAGGTTTTTCTGCTTCAACAATTCATGTGCCTGAAAAATTAGTGAACATGCAGTCAATAAACCCTCCATTGATCATCATATCATCATTGATTTGATAACTCATGTCTAAAAATAAGGAATATATTACCATGTTTATCCATATTGCGTAAGCTTCTCGACATTCTTCCACAGTAGACTGCACTATCTTACCTGTAATATTGCAAATCATTAGGCATGAAAAATCTAGTACACATTATTATGAAAAGATGTATTGCAAAGCCGTTTTCGCAATAATAAAAGCATCCATGAAATGTAAATTACAGAAATGAATAAAAATACAAGTCATAAAAGCTTGTGGGGCACATCCTGACTCCTAAGACTAGATTTCAAGCAATTATTGAACCATAACCCCTGTTCTAAGAAGTATTTATAGTGATACCATGAGGGAAAGCATATCAGGACTTGTAGCTTATTTTATTCCTATTTCACATATAAAAGAAGAAAAATCATTTTATATTCTTTAAAAAAATCCCTGATCATTCGGATTAGTCTTTCTTGATTACCAGGGAACCTTCCCAGTTCATGCTCCAATCTCCATACGTATTATTTTACGCAAAGTATTTGCATATAAAATAATCTCAAAGGTAGTGCACCAAAAGAATCCCGTTCGATAAAGATCATTATTAGTGAATCCTGTTCGAGACGAGTTGGGTGGTCAGGATTTTCCACAGGTTCAGAGATGCAATCCATCTGCAGATTGATCGAGGGTATTTCACAAAGCCAAAGGAAAGTCCATTTCAATGATCCTCCCTCTGGTTTATGCCATGTCTGTAAGCTGTTTCTTACGGTACTATGCTAGCAGAGTTGGTAGAAGCTAGTTAATTTTTCTTTCAGGTTCTGGAGCCAAAGGATACCAAAAAATTAAAAACATGACGGTGAAATCAAGATAGATTATGGGGAAAAAATGATGCAACATGAAGCATGTAATAAATGTATGCAATGGCAAACGCAAACCTTTAAAAATAATTTTCTTGCTGAATACAACATCCACATATATCCGCAAAATGCAGCCTTCATTTGATCCATCGCGATCTCTAGTCACATCCCATAGTCCCTGACATTGTACCCATGAAGAGAAGAGGGGCATCAGGTAGGTTCAAATAGGAGAGATGGGCTTAAGGAAGATTGAAGCTCGTGCCATGAACTATTTTGAATACTTGCTGCCACTGGTATTTAAAAGTATCCATTCTGTTATAGATTTGGTTTTTCTTTACACATGTTGACAAATCATCAACATAACCATTACACTGATCTCTATCCACATATTTCATTTTTTATTTCATGAATTACTCGTTTTGTTTATTTTCTCTTCTACATTAATCTGTCGTGTGAAATTGTTAATTGAATCCTGAGGATCATGACCATTCAATTAGTTTTTTTTTTCCTCCCTTTCTACTCACTTCCCCAAGTTCTTCCTTCTTACTCCTGCAATCTCCCTCCAATCACTTTTCTTACATGGTAGGTACTTCTCCTAGACATTCTAGTTGACTTATTGGTAAAAGTGTAGTACAAGGGTACCCATGAAGACAAAGAACTGAAGAATTCCCAATAGGAGAGGAAGGAAAAAATTAAATAAGAGAGGCCAACCTTGTAGGAGGCTGGAGATTGAAAAAACTCTCGTATCTCTGTTTTAATTCACCATGATGTGCCCAAAATACAGAGTTTATGCTTCAGAAGACAGTAAGAAAATCCTAGTAACTTAAATCCAAAGAATAGAATCAAAACGAAACATTGTTAAACCCAGAAACTTCTTAGATGATAGTTAATTTCTAAGAGATTATTTAAATAATAAACAAATAAATAAAATTCCATTTTCCTGTTCAGTGTCAAATTCAGTGTCAAAAGGTTTATAATGGGCAAAAGATCATCCAATTTATTATCTCTCCTTCTATTAATAAGAATTCCCTACATCATTCCATCCTCTTTTCTAAAGTCAATTCAAAACCTAGGGGTAGAATGGCTGTATCCTCTCTTATTGTTTGTTTCCAACATCTTAATGATGTATTAGGAGTAAACTGCTGACCCAAGCCTGACAATCACAGCTGCTTATGGTATACATGCCCTATATGTCTAACATAACCTATACAATTCACTCCCAATCTAAAGGAAACATGTGACAGAGAATGGTGAGAGAGAACGTTAAAGTCCAGGAGGGTGAAAACATAAGGAGGATCACCTGATATCAGATGAATCTATCCAAGAGCAGCCAGAACCATTTTATACATGCATTTTTAAGATGCAACCATGATAGCATATGCTTGAAAGGAAATAAAGTGACAATTCCTAAGATCCTGAAATGGTTCAATAACTTCATGTAATTCAAGAAAAGAATCAGAACACAAAAGTTGCACCTGCTATATAAGGGCACCAGTTTCTGACTTCATGATAGTTGATTAACATTCAATATAAAATGCCATTATACAATCTATTTCTTAAAAAATTGAGTGTGCACCCTACTAAATATATGAAAAGGAATAAATTTAAAACATTTTATCCATCATATCAGTAATGGCTCAGAAACAGCTTGTACCTCAACGCAAAAACAATCTCCAAAAGGGACGTCATTGATCTGTTGCGATGTCTCGATAACCAGATTGCTGGTAAAAGCAAAAGTAAAATCACAAGGAAGAACAAACAATTGGTCAAGTCAATTACACGCTCCGCAACCAAAAAAGTAGAGGAATTGAATGGAAAATAAACAGCTAAATAAATTTAGTCCGTGCATAGACTCCATTAAGAACATTATTGATCAAGAGCTTTATATGTAATTTCCACAATGATTTTGCTACAAATTTATTTTACATCCCAAGAAAAACTAAAAAGATTTGAGCAAAGACTGGATAAGCAATGAGTCCACCATTTGAGGATATGTGAGTGTGACTTGTCTGAAATAGTCTGGCCTTGTAGAAAACAAACATATGGACATCACATAGAAGATAAAATGGATTGAAGTGGTGGGAACAAAGAAGAGAGGGAGTGAGCGACCAAAAAGATCATGAATTCAGATAATGAAAGGTGGTTTAGCATCAAAACAGCACGCAAAGTTTTCACTCTAAACATAGCAGAACAGTAATGGACCCAAACTAGTGAAGTAGAAAGTTTAAATGAGTTGTGTATGGTCTCAATTTAAGCATATACTTGAATGCGTGCACCAAATGCCTCTAATCACTTTATTAATAAAGAAAAGATACACAAAAAGGATAGGTTCAAAGATCAAACTCCTTGAACATAGTCAGGGGCACAGTGTGAAATTGTGCTGATCCATCAAAACCTAACTCTTACTTACCTTTAAAACAAACCTAATCATAACAAAAAATGTCCAGATATAGTGCGCTAGCATACCACCACCAGCACTATGCTACAAAAATGCCCATCGTGTACTGCTTTAAAAATCCTCAAAAACCTTCCTTTCATTTCCAAAAAAGGCTTTCCAGTTTTCTTCCATCTAATAAATACATACTTTTTTTATTTATTTTTTGGTGCTATAAAATAGAGGATGATGGATAGTGAAGTATTATTCCATGTTACTAAACTCAGAACCAAGTCATCTTCAAAACAGTAACAGTGCATCTAAAGTGTCTCACAAATTACAGGCTACAAGAACCTGTTTCTGTAGACTCGAAATTTCTGGACCTCCTGGCAGCTGCCAAATTTGGCACCTGTATAAAAGCACAAAAATTTAAAACTAATATTAATGGGTAGAAAGAGTGACAACTCTGCTGAAATCACCACACAAACCGAACATAGATCCATAGTAAAGAAATAGATAAACAAATAATGCACCTCCATACCAAAATATATTTTTATAGGATGCTGAAAAGACACATCACGGGCATGCCCAAATTCCTCATTTGGGTACCATAAAGAGCACCTGAATTCTGAAAAGCACAAGAGTTAACCAACCAAAGATAAAGGTAAGAATTATATCATCCAACATATTCATCAACTTAATCACATTGAAAAACTAGGGATGTTTTACTTGAGTATGGTTCCATGGGAATTCAAAGCAAATTACCTTTATCTCCACATCTACCATGGAAAGATTCAACAAAGCTAGCAGCATCATCTGAAAAGAACAAATTAAAGAACTCCTCTACCTTTATCTGCATTCCTTAAAATAAAAGAAGATCAGAGAAAAACTCTTTAATGTGGCAATATTTATTGAATTCTACATGTAGCAAGACAATGAAGGAGCAAATTCAAAAGAAAATACAAATCAATAAAAGATAGAACACTACCGGAAACTTTGTCTCTCCAACTTCTTTAAAAGATTCACGTCCTGCATATCAGAAATACAGTTCAATTAACAGAGAGCAACAAAAAAAATAGTAAATCCACACCAAACATCATCCCAAAATTTTACCCATGGAAAACAACCACAATCACAACATTATTTTTTCAGTAGAAGAAAGCTCCATGACCCATATCCAAAGGATTCAATCCTTTGCATGCCAAATCTTTTCCGGGAATTACCAAATAATTCCTCCGATAGATTTAATGTCAAATTCCCAATTGCTTGATTTAGAATTGACCAAATATTTTCAGTCTCTAAATTAAAGACTCTAGATTTAACTAGAAGGTGGAGAAGAACCATATGCCTTACAATCTTGATTATTAGGAAGATATTGTAGCTGACTGGAAAATAAGCTCGTTCATTGCATGTTATATACAAAACAAAACCACAATTAAAATAATTCACAAGATATAACTAACTCTGAGGTGCTTCAAAATTTTCCACATTCCATGCCAAAGTTGTTGAAGATAAAGAGTTGGTATTTCTAACTAGCTCAACATCCTGTTCCACTTCATCAGCTACTTGTATCTGTGTTATTGAGACAGTGCCATTTTCAACGGATGCTGAGATCTTAGAATCAGGTGAAGGGGCAGGAGCCATTTGCCTGTATTAACATACATGCAGGCAATTTCTGATCGATCCTCCAAAACATGAACCAGAGACAAACTCATATAAACTCTATATGGCTTGTGAAAATACCTATCAGAGGGATCTAATTCACTGACTTGCTTGAAGTTATTCACCTTTTCAGTTACAACAAGTCCATTATCTGGGTTACTGGTTACAGAAATTGAATCCTGAGGTAAAATCAGCACATAAGAAGGCAACATTGAAACAAACAGACCAACAGAGTTTTTTACCATTTTATAATTCACAATGAAGTAATAAAAATTCATTCAATGAGTTTCCAATGCTTTAAAATACCTGTTGTTCTGTGATCAAATTGGAACCATTACCGTGTTGTAACCATCCATCACTGATGAGCTTCAAAGCTTCATCACGAGAAAGGAATGATGCAAAGAAGTACTGCCACACTAATAATTGGATTTAGATGTCGCAGTTGTTACTAAAAATTGGAGGTAAAAGAGCACTATCAGAGCAACAATTTCAAGAAATGCCAAAACATAATAGGAGAGGATCAATACTCCATATCTAGCACTACCTTCTTTCCTCCAGCACAAATTTCTATGGCATTAGGGAAGATCCCAGCTGTCTTCGCTCTTTTTACATCCGTAATTTCATGGAAAGGGATTGTTTTCTTGATAAAAACACATCAAACATGTCAGGAAACAGTCAAGAATGAGAAAAGGAACCATGAAAGACAGAGACCACAGTAACAAAAATAAAGCTGATGTTCAAACATTACCTTTGTCTCAAATCCAAATATGTTGGAATAAAAGCAAATGTGATGTACAAAAAGGTACATATGCCCCTGCAACATATAAACAGTAAATAATGCGTGAGTAATTTAGGAAAACATAATCTTACCCCCAGATAAGGTTTTTAAAAAAACAACTTGTATAAACAAAAATTATCACATAACTCATCTGTGATATCATTTACCTAATGAAATTCCAAGTCAAAAAGATGAGATGCAGCATACTATAGAAATTAATGTTTAATGCATGCATCTCCAAGAAACTAATAACAGTCAGCATCAAGATTACCTGAAGAAGAATACTCTCCTGGTATGCACAATTAAAGTCTTGTATGAGAACCTAATGGGAGGGGACAAAAGATGAAAATTTTAGATGCATCTTCTAATAAAACAGAGGTCCTTTAGAACTGTTAAGATATCCTCTGCTGTATGTGTGAGAGAGAGGGGGGGCAATATCACAAGTTTTAACAATAAGAACCGTTCCAGAAAATCTCAAACCATATACGATAAGTTCAAGGTACAAACATGCGCACACATGCTTAACTGGCAGACAATTACAAGTGCAAGAAAAACTAAGCATCTTGAACTGTCCAATACCTACAATATGTTCGACAGTTTGAAAATGACACTCAACAGATTACTTTTCGTCAGCTTCTTGGCACATTTCACAGCACTTCCATCAATTTTCACCTCATTATATTTGAAATTTGTGTTCTAACTTCTATTTGATACATTGGTTAGCTTTAGAATCCTATTAACTTAAAGCTACGATTAATCACCCCAGACTGGGTCCAGCTGTCACCACAAAAGAATAAAAATACAATGACATGTTGTGAACCTCCAAACCTTCTTAGATCCCCACTCGAAGAGAATTTCTGAAATGTTACAAATTATCGGATCCCAACTCCCATAGAATTAACAGGTTCTCGTCTTGATAAAAATTCTCGATGATATAAACCTCAAATTTAGAAGTGATATAATTTAACGAAACCAAAACAACTACGAATAATGAAGAGCAAATGAAGATTTAGCATTAAAAACCTCCTAAGAGATACCAAATGAGTACTTAATTCTCTTTTTTTTCAGGTAAGGAGTCCTTCGAACGAAAGAAAAAGAAATTTAAAAGACATGATCATCCGTAGTATAGAGTGACTTACTTCCTCCGTTGGAAGACGAAACAGTTGCCTATACTCTTCACTCCTCGCTGAAGCCTGTGACTGTAAAGAAATAAACACTAAACAGTAAAATCCATAAGAAAAAAAAAAGCCGCTTGATCAAGTACAGGTGTGAAATTGAACGAGAAATACGTGAGGATCGACTTCACGGCTAGGACTAGCAGAAATATTTGAGTGATCATTGAGATCAGGCGTCTCGGTAGCGAAAGAAGAGGAAGAAGAGTCAGACGCCACGTCTGTTGCTGATTTTGAAGAGAGAACATCCATCGCTGGCGACGTGTCAGGCCTCTGTCCTCCGCTTGAGGATGCAACTGCTGCCATGGCAGAGAACGAGAGGGAGGCAGGGAGAGGGAGATCGATCTAGGGTTTTTGTATTCGAAAGGAAATGGTGAAATTGGACTGGAAAGCGATCGTGGATTGACTACTGGCGAGGTGGTTAAGTGTTGTTCGTTTCCGTTTTTTAGGATAACGGACAAAAAAATTGGTAGACGTTGCCGTCCGTTTAAGTCGGTACTCTGTGTTTGTTGCTAATCGATGTCGGTCATAGTTTGGGAAGTTTACGCGTTAAGACGTGGTAGTTTGTTTTGTGAACGACACGTCATTATGTGATCAGGTACCGCTTCGGGTGGATTGAGGGCGACAGGTCATTTGGTAGAAGGAAAATCTAAAAGATTTTTTTAATTTTTTCACTATTATGGTAATGATTATTTTTAAAATATTTTTTATTTAAAAATATATATATTAAATTTATTTTTTTATATTTTAAATTTATTTTTATAATTAACATATTAAAATTATTTTAAAAATATTATAAAAAATAATTTATAAAACAAATTCATATTTTATTTTCTAAAAACAATAAGAAGTTGTGTCTGTAGATAGCTAAATCTGATTTGTAGATTTTTTGATAAAAAAATTTATTGGGCATTAAAAAAATACTTCACTATATTAACATTAAAATTAAAAGAATATAAATTATATATTTTTAATGTAGAACTATGCATTAACCTTCTCTATAATACATTAAAAAATATATATAAGATTGATATTTTTATGTATTTTATTATTATTTTAATGTACTAAATTTAAAAATATAAAAAAATATTATTTTAATATATTTTAAATTAAAAAAATTAAAATAAAACATCATTTACCAAATATACATTATAAAAGGATGGTATTTTAATTAAATAAAGATAATAGCTATCAATAATCATAGTTATTAGAATAACCTTGAATTTATGGTTTAACCCGAGAATTGGGTGACCAAGAGCCCTAGCCAAATCTGAAGAAATTTAAAGTCGGCCTTGCAATTAATTTGATGAAATTCATTTGATATTTTAAATCAATCGGTCAACCGGTGACTTAGATGTCCTTGCAAAACATGATAAAGATCTATTTTTCTATCAATATTTATGCAATAGACTAAAAAATCTAATATTTGATTCATCTAATATTTTTTTAGATTTTTTATAGCATATTTATTCTATTGCTAGTGCTGGAAGAAGAAATGAAGTTATAGTAGTTGGTAGACAAGGGAAGATAGAGTGGTTGGAGATAGGATTGTTAAAAACATTTTTTTATACGACACGAAATATATAATATAAACTCAAATTATAAAATTACAAGTAAAAATTCTTAACTAAAAATTAGGGGTAACCAAAAAAAACAAAAAAAAATTGATTAAACTGAAAAAAAAACAATCAAAAAAACTAAACCATGAAAAAAATCAATTACAAAATTACAAAATATTTCTAGTTCTATTCGGTTTTAGTTTTTAAAGTTTGAAATCGATTAAACTAAACAGGTCTCGTTCAACTAAGTTATCTCTTGAAAAACAACAAATATAAATAGAATATTTTCTTACCACAAGCTTATTTCACAATTCACTTTCTCAACAGCCCCTTCTTCCTGCCCTCTCCTCTCTTGAATCTGTTTTTTTTTTCCATGTTATCTCTTAAAAAAACAGATATAAATAGAATATTTTCTAACCATAAACTTATCTCACCACTCACGTTCTTAGCAGCCCCCTCCCCTGCCCTCTCATCTCTTAAATTTGCCTTCTTCTCCATTCTCTCTACCTCTCGTCTCTCAAATATATTTTAAGGTATCACATATCCAATTAAAGGAATATGATATTCAAGCTCTGTCTGGGCTGAGTTGTGTTCTTGATAAAGAGGTACAATATGCAGTTATATGCAACCTGTTACATTAAGTCGAATAACTTGCAATACCTGTGATGCTCAGTTATAGCATAAATATTTGTCATTATTTGCCAATTTATAGGGAGGATTTGCTTTTCTTTGGTCTATAATTTAATTCTGCAACACTTCCCGTTCTGGTTCAATGTCCCTTCCATTTTCAGATTGTCCACATTATTGTCTTTTGGGATTTGGATTGTAAATTACATGCTACCGATTTGGAAGGAAGCACATAAGCAAAAATGCTGAAAAATGTGGTAAATAAAAAGCCTAGAAAAAAATTCAGCTGGAATAATTTTGGTTTGAAAGGAAAAAAAACTAAACTGAAAATTAAAATTGATCAATTTGAACCGGTTTTTGGTTCAGTTAGATTCCAAAACTAAAAAAAATTATTTAGTTGTTTATTTTAGTTCAAAATCAGACTGGACCAAAATTGTCCAACCCTACTAAAAATCATAAAATTACAAGTAAAATATTTTAACTAAAATTATAAAATCACAAGTAAAATATTTTAAACAATACAAATACTCAAACATATTAAAATATATAATTCAAATAAAAGTGAAAAAAACAATACAAATATTCAAACATCTTAAAATATACAATTTAAAAGAAAAATCAATATATGTCCATAGAATTTCAACAACTAAAAGTTAACAAACATAAAACAAACATTCTATTGATGCATCATGTAAATTAAACACACCCTCGTTTCCTTTATCTTCCTCATTATTCCTAAAACATCCATCAAAATCATTACCATCTAAATGATTAATACTACTACTATTAATATCAACACCGATGTTATGAATATCAGTGTTACCACCAGTAACAACACCAATACTAATATTGTCAGCAATATTTAACTTTAAGCTTCTTGAATTATCTAAGACTTTTAGAAATACGTGCAAACCCGTATTATAAAAATTTAATTTTTATTATTAAAAATTAATATTTTATATATTTTAAATTATTTTAATACACTAATTTTAAAAATTATTTTAAAAATATTATTTTAATATAAAAATTATTTTAAAATATAATTATAACCATATTTTCAATCTTGTGCTAACCAGCTGACATGTCTTAGTCAAGAACCCAAATGTTTTGTTGCACGAGTTTCCAAACTCAAATACAGGACTTGGCTTCTTCTCTGCAATGGGCCTGGACAGTTGAGAAGGAAACTTGATAGTAATAGAATGGTGATCAACAGGGTGGAGTAATTATTTTTTAAAGTAATTTTATTTGAAGATATATTAAAATAATATATTTTTATTTATTTTTAAAATTTTTTTACTATTAGTATATAAAAATAATTTAATAATATAAAAAAATTAATTTTTTTTAAAAATAAATGTCCTGTTGCACGACTTTCCAAACTCAAACACAGGACTTGGCTTCTTCTCTGGAAATGGGCTTGGACAGTTGAGAAGGAAACTTGCCATTAATATAATGGTTTTTAAGAGTGTGGTAA
>SRLM01000215.1:57640-268529 GCA_015708895.1 Populus ilicifolia
TTTTTTTTTTTTATATATATATATACCTTCTAAAATTTTAAAATTAATAATTGAATAAGTTTCCAGAAACTATAAAATATACAATACTAAATTAATGATTTTTAAATTATATTTTTTTTATTTCTTTTATAACATAAATAGCAAAAACAAAATGAAGTATTTGGAATATGGTTTAATTATATTTTTAACTATTTTATTTTAAATTATTTTTTTAGTGTTTTTTGATTGTCTTGATGAGCAAATATTAAAAATAAAAAAATATTATTTTAATATATTTTTTTTAAAAAAATATTTTAAAAAACAACCACAACTATATTATTAAATATACCTGAAAAAGT
Source organism: Populus ilicifolia (assembly GCA_015708895.1). Taxonomy (NCBI): domain Eukaryota; kingdom Viridiplantae; phylum Streptophyta; class Magnoliopsida; order Malpighiales; family Salicaceae; genus Populus; species Populus ilicifolia. The sequence goes on from SRLM01000215.1 coordinate 57,979, forward strand.
TAAAAGTATGAATAACTATTGTTGAAAATAAAACATAATAATAGCTAATAAATAAATGATTTTTTAATTTCACTGATAGATATTTTTAATAAAAACAAAAATTATATATTCATTGACCGACACTGTTTCAAAATCATATACTTAGAATTCTTCCAGCTATCCTTCAAAAAATCAATATTAGTAAATATATAGATAAAAGGTGAATCCAACTAGTTTTTTAGAGTAAAAAATTTAAAATTTAACTATAATGGTTTTTAAAAAATAAATAAAAAATTTAAATATAACATCTCTTTCTTCAAATGTTAAAATTATATCTATAATTGAGAGTCACCTAACAATAAAAACTTGAGATTAATTTTTTTTTTTATGATTTCAAGTTTGAGCTCTATGATTATTTATACAATGACTATTAAAAACTTAATGGTTAAATTTAAAATTTATAAAATTAATTAAAAACACATAAACTAATATAAACAATCCCATTAATAAAACAAAATGTTATATCTATAAATAATAAAGAGTGTGTCATGGTTGAATCAACACTAAAATTCTGATAACTACGGTTCATACGGAGTGAAATGTCAAAAACAAAAGCATATCTAACACGCGCTACGAAACGGGAGTGAGAAATAAAACGAAAATGGAGAATCCAAACCGGATCCTGCAAAACCAAGAGAGGGAGATTTGTGTAGCTTAAAGCACAAACACAGTGGACCCCACACCCAATACACACTGGTCCCCCCCACCCTCTCATCTTCTCTCCCTAAGCAGCAACTGAAAAGAGAAACAAAAAAAGAAGGAAAAGCCAGCACTTCAACAACACTAGCACAACAGTACATCCCCGCTGCCCATTCATACAACGTAGCGAGAGAAAAGCAAAAGCAAAAACTACTCCCTGCAACCATCAACCAAAGCTTTTCTTGCAGCCGAGCTACCCTGTCGGAGCATTCCAGGGAGAGAGCTAGCAAAATTTTGAGAGATTTAGAGAGAGAAAGCGTGTGTTTTAGAGATAGGGTGCGAGAATAAGCAGGACTCTTATTAATTTAGTTTCATTTCTAAGCTTTTAGAAAGAGGGAAACAAGAAGAGGAAAAAAATTCCAGCTGTCTTCTGTCTCTCAGCATAATTCTGCCGTACAAGATTCTTTTTCATTTTCGTTTATTTGTTTAGCAGGTGCTTTTTTATATAATCTTTAATTAATTATATTGTTATGCTCTCTTTGTTTCTGGTTAAATGCTGTTCGGTTGTTCCTTCCTCTTGCCTTGTTTAATTTCTATCTAGGGTTTCGAGATCTCTCTCTGCTTCAGAATTTTGGACTTTTATTTTGACCTTTTACGTTATTGCGTGGAATTAAAGGGTTTTTTAAGGTAAGGAATGGTGGTAAGGGGAATAATCGCAAAGCAAGTTCATCGAATTCCACATTTCTTTTGCCTTTTCTTACTTTATTGCAGTTGATTGTGAATGAAGTTAAGAATTTATTTTCTCGTTTATTGAATTTTTAGATGCTTGATGCAGTCAGATTTGGAGGTTAGGTTTTTTTTTGCTCAACTGCCTTGTACAAAACGGTTGGTGATCATATCTAATTTGTTTAATGACATTTCCAACTGTTTTTTTTAGTTCTAGCATAAATGTGTTGTTCAAAAATCCAAACAGCTTGGAAATCAATGGAATAAAAGAGATTTAGCGACCCCCGGATCGAAAATTAGGTAGTAGATTGGGTAGTGGGTGAATTTCTTTGAGATTCTTTTGTGTTTTTCTTTGAAGAAAATGTTGGTTGATTATATTCATATTTCTGCTTGTCTTCATTGTGCTTGAACAAGAGGTAGTCATATTATGTTTTTCCTAAGAATTACATGACACTGCGGATGTTGTTTGGATAAATAAATACGGGCTGTTCAAGGTGCCTAATGATTAGTGGACTCTTCGATCTCCATTTGCAGGTTTATCAGCAGAAGGATCAATCCATGTAATATTATTAATTTCATAATATGGAAAGGGTTGCAAAATCGAAGGCTCTCCCTGTGAAACTGCCTGTTGTGAGTCAGGTATCGATAAATGCTTATGTAGTATCTGGGAGAGAAGCGAGCCAGGCACCCAAGCTGCAGCCAGGTCTGGTAAGAGATGTGGCGGGGCGATTTAATGGAAAACAATCCCAAATCACAGACTTTCCTGTGCCTGTTAGACCGTGGAAAGGAAAAGTCTCTGCAATTAATGAAGAAGAGTTGATGCCTGATGTTGTTATTACTTCTAAGGGCAGTGGTGATTACTTTGATGAGGGTTGCCCTAGTTCTTTCTCCGGGGCAAGTCATCCACCTGAACCTATTGATACAGATCTAATAATGAAAACAGTTTATGTACCAATTGGTCAAAAGAAAGCTGAGCCTCGATGCCTTGTGAAGAGTATGTCTGTGAAGGGGCCTTTTCTAGAAGATCTTTCAATCAGGGTTCCGCCCAAAAAACCAAGCCTGGTGGTTCTTTCTCCAGCAGAAAGTTTGGTTGAAGAACCTAATGACTTAGTTGCATTGCCTACTCCATTTTCAGTTCCTCGTGCATCACAAAATACAGAAAACTCTCTCCTTCCACCTGATTCAGAAGAGAACGAATGTGTGTGGGACACCTCTTTGCCTCCTAGTGGTGATGTGAGTCCACATAGTAGCATTGACAGTACTGGTGTTGTCACAGCTATGAGCATTGTCAATAGCTGTGCCAGTACATATCGGAGCGATGCTGTTACAAGCGATGGCATGCTTAGTATAGATAGAAACTGCGAGAGCACAAAAGGGAGTGTTAGAGGGGATTCACTTGAAAGTGCAAAGACTAGCGTTAGTCGAGCAAGTGACAGTAGTGGCCTTAGTGATGACAGTAATTGGAGCAATATTACTGGGAGTGCAAATAAGCCTCACAAAGGAAATGATCCTAGGTGGAAGGCTATTCTTGCCATTCGAACAAGGGATGGATTTTTGGGTATGAATCACTTTAGATTATTCAAACGGCTTGGGTGTGGTGACATTGGCAGTGTTTATCTCTCAGAGCTGAGCGGGACTCGGTGTTTTTTTGCAATGAAAGTAATGGACAAGGCTTCCCTTGCAAGCAGGAAAAAGTTGACAAGGGCTCAGACAGAAAGGGAGATTTTGCAGTTGTTGGATCATCCATTTCTACCGACTTTGTATACTCATTTTGAGACAGACAGATTCTCATGTTTGGTAATGGAATACTGTCCAGGAGGTGATCTGCACACTCTGAGGCAACGACAACCTGGGAAACATTTTTCTGAGTATGCTGCGAGGTATGTTTTTTAGTCTAGCAGCATTCTTTCCATTACCTGCAGCATTTATTTATTTGATCATTTTGAACAGAGAGTGGTGTCTTTACTTCTCTTCCTTTATGCCACTTCCTACCTTGCCTTGTTTCCCAGCATGTGATTAAACATCTGGTTAGAAGTTGTGTGCTGCTAAGTTTTTGTGTTTTGTTGGAGGTGCATAGTTTTCAAAATTTTTCATAGTTTAAAGTTAATGGGACCATCATGTTATAGTTATGAGAATAATCTAATTGATTGTTCAGAACCCTTTTCCTTGTTAACAATGCTAGATGACTTCAAGACCTAAAACAATAATTTTCCTATCTATGTCTAGTCAACATCACAAGAAAATTTTCCACTCCATGCTATCATCTCAGGCTGCTTAGGAAAACCATCTCCATGGTTTATTTTTTTCACTCATCGTTGATGCTTAAACTGTGTGCAAAATGAAAGGCATAAAGGCACATGTTAATGGGTTTTTACCACAGTTCAAAGTTGATTGCTTGTAAATGGCACCTGTTACTGTAGTGAATTGCAAAGATGGAAACATAGCATATAATTTCTTTTAGCGGACAATTCCATGATTTTTTATTCACTCATTGTTAATGCTTAAACTGTGTACAAAATGAAAGGCAGAAAGGCACATCTTGATGGGTTTTTAGAACAGTTCAAATTTGATTGCTTTTATATAGTGCCTGTTACTGTAGTGAATTGCAAAGATAGAAACATAGCATCATAGTTTCTTTTAGTGGATAATTCATTATATTTCCTCATGGAAGTATAAAATTAAAATCTCCATGTACGAGTTTCTGTGTCCTTCAAGTTACCAGGGATGAAAAACAGTGAAATATTAAACGAGCTAGGAAAAAGGTAAGCATAGAAGAGATGATTAAGCTTGTAGAAAATTGGATCAAATTCTAAAATGTTAAACGCAGTGGACTTATGTAGCTTCCATATCATTTTTTTCCAAAATATTAAATGCAGATGTCTTCCTTTGATTAACGCTGTCATATTTCAGCCCACATACCAATGCAGGGATGGGAAATGAACAAGTTTTGTTGTCACTAGCTGTTGTTTCCTTTCATATTTCTCTCTCTTCAGGATGACAATGGCATTCAGATCTAGTCTAGTGAGGGCATGCACTTAAAGGAGATCAGTGGAACAGAAATGTACCGTGTCATATTGGGCTGCCGTAATTGAAACCAATTTCAGAGTTCGGACTTTGACTCTCCCTGATATTGTCCAATTTCAATTTCCAAATCTTGGCCCTGTTGAAATTTTACGTGCAAGTTTCCTTCCTATAGGATGGCACCATCACCAGTCTCTTTCACAATCTAAAGCATTCTCAGGACTGAGAGTGTTGTGTTAGTCTTCTATCTAATATGATCTTGAGAATGCTGCCTCATTTGTATGGTAAAATACTCCAGTCACTGTTGTAAGATCTCACGCACAACAAGTGATGCTAGTTCACTAGAGTACCTATTCTGAATGCTCTGGAAACAAAAATATGGTTCAGTTCAATATTCCAACCCCTATGAAACGATTGTAATCTATCTCTACCTTTTTGTAGCCCCCAATGTGTAGCAAACATTCCTGTACTGGCATTTGGAAACTTGATGGAGCACATGAAGCTTCATACTTTTGGACTGCACAAGATGTCCCAAACTAGATCTTGATGTTAGGTTTTTGCTTATAACTATGAAATGGAGGGACCCCTCTGGAGTCAGATGGATTTCCTTCCATGATATTTTAGGAACAAAATAGATTGTCCCTCATCAAGGATAAATACTATTTCTGCTGCAAAATGTTTTCTCCTACCCTCCAGCTCTCTCCCTTTTTTGATTTGATCACCGTCTAATTTTTGCCAACATTAGTAATTTTTAGCCGAGAAACTATATAATAATTGCTTTCTTAATGTGTGCAGATTTTATGCGGCAGAGGTTCTATTGGCACTTGAATATCTTCACATGCTTGGAGTTGTCTACAGAGACTTGAAACCTGAAAATGTCCTTGTCCGTGATGATGGCCACATAATGCTTTCAGACTTTGACCTCTCCCTTAGATGTGCAGTCTCACCAACCCTGATAAGAACCTCATTTGATTCTGACCCTTCAAAACAAGCTGTTGGTGGTGCATTCTGTGTTCAGCCTGCCTGTATTGAGCCTTCGTCGGCTTGCATCCTACCTTCATGTTTTGTGCCTCGTATCTTCCCTCAGAAGAGTAAGAAAAAAAACAGAAAACCTGGAAAAGATCTTGGGCTGCAAGCTAGTTCACTTCCAGAACTCGTGGCAGAACCGACAGCTGCTCGGTCCATGTCCTTTGTTGGTACCCATGAATACCTGGCCCCTGAAATCATCAAGGGAGAAGGGCATGGCAGTGCAGTTGATTGGTGGACATTTGGCATTTTCTTGCATGAGCTATTATATGGTAAAACCCCATTCAAGGGTTCAGGAAACCGAGCTACCCTGTTCAATGTGGTTGGGCAGCAGCTTAGATTCCCAGACTCACCAGCAACTAGTTATGCTAGTCGAGATTTGATCCGAGGCTTACTGGTGAAGGAACCTCAACACAGGTTAGGGGTGAAGAGGGGTGCAACTGAGATCAAGCAGCACCCTTTCTTTGATGGTGTGAACTGGGCTCTAATTAGGTGTAGCACACCACCTGAAGTGCCAAGACCGGTGGAAACTGAGCCGCCTCCTGTCAAGTCCGGGGCGGTCGACAAAATTGGGGTCGGCATTGTTGGCAGCAGCAGCAAAAGGAGGATGGCTGGGACAGATGCGAGGCCTGGGGGTAATTATCTGGACTTTGAGTTCTTTTAGTACAGGCTTGTTTAGCTGTATTCAGCCTGTATAGTAAATGTGTCATTTGTTAATCTTACAAGAACATGCCTGCATTACCCTGTTCTGATAATCACCTTCCTCATAAGAGGATAAAGCATCAGTTGGAAATCAGTAGTAGCTTTAATTTACAGAGTAGTTTAGGTTTCGCCCATTGGGTTTTAGTGGTTGGGCATCACAATCCATTTGAATCATTAAAAACTATTCTTAGTCGTGAGGGTTTTAGTGCCCAGCTTTTACCAGTTTCATTACCGAGTAATGCTAAAAAATTTATTCGTTGAATGAGTGGGGTTCCATTAGTGGATCTCAAAAAACCAATGGTTAAAATATTCCGGTTGGTGATTGTGAAGACAATCATGTAAAACCTGGTTTCATGGAGTTCTGTCTCATTTACCCAGATGAAGCTGGGCGTGGAGGAACATTAGTTTCCTTGAGGTGGTAGAAATACTCGGAAATATTTCAATATGGAGCAGGATATCTTGCCATCCAATGGGCTTTTATTAACTGAATTTAGATATTTAAGTAATTTAACATGTTTATAATTTTTCAACATCTAAAAAGCTGGGATATTTTCTCTACTGTTTACATGAACAGTAGATTATATATATATATATATTTTTTTTTTTCTTTTAAAAAAAATTTCTTTAATATTATTAGATTTTAAATTTGTTTTTATAAATTATTTTGTTTTGCTTCCATGAATAAACATTTTAATATTTGATTTGTTTTTAATTTTACAAACATTAATTTTTGAAATAAAAATAATTTAAAAAAGTTTTCAAGGTCATCACAAATTATATCAAGTTTCGTAATGATACTAAATAATCTTATATAATTTTTTTTGTCTCGAGCTGCAACACAGCGCGGCGCTCCATGTATATGGATGATTGAAAGTTGCCTTTGACAGAAATGGAAGCACGTATGGGGGGTTAGGAAACTTCCGTGAAAACTACCTCGGCTTTGCCATTCCTAATTAGTGGTTTAGGGAAGAATCCGTCTATTTCCCTCTGTCCAAGCCTGCAGGGTTCCATTTACCATTAACCAAGCAGGAGATATATCCAGATTCAACCTCTGCCCCAACGACTGAAAAATGAAGCGCATCCCCCTGTAGTAGCTGTCGCAGCGTTCATGAAATTGACAAAAACCTGTGCGTTACTCTTTCAAGGCAAAAGGTATCATATTAGAAATTTAAGGCCCACCCATTTATACCTTTCTTCTGCCTTTTCTTTTCGTCAATTAGTTTGGTCCCCTGCCTGCGCCACTATCCCAACATTGTTACATGCATCTGGACGATACAGCTTCACTTCTTGTGGAGTCCTTTTTACCTCTTCTGGTGTCTAAATATCAGCAATTCTGTCATGGTGGTTTTTGAAAGTGGTCGCTCGTTTGGTGATTATCTGACACGCCCTGTATCATTCCTGAACTTGGGAAAGTTGACAGGATTGCTTTGAAAACGCTAGTAGTAGGAACAGCAATTATGCGAGGATGAAGAAATCATACACACTATCTAGTAACTGGCTTATGTAACATTTGCTAGTTGTTGGCTCGTCGCCTTCATTTATCAAACAAAAAAGCATAGTTATAAAAGCCTGGCCCCACTTGGAACCTGGCTCGAGCCGGTTTTGCTTTTAAACTGTTTGAGAAGTTGATCCAGTTAAATCCAGGTTATTAGACGAGTCAGTTCGTGATCTAAATAGGTAGTAGGTTATTTTTAAAGTTGCAATCTAGAATAATGTCATTTTTAAATAGATTTGGGATAGCTAACTTTCAACTCCAGCCTCGAACCGATTATCATAACTATAATAAAAAGTAAAGAAAAAGAAAAGAAAAGCCTCGAGGTATATTGGCTTATAAGGTCTCACCCGAAGATCTCAATCATCTCCTCAGCCGTTTCCAGCTAATATGTTCTTGTGACTGCTGCCAGGCATCGGATAACGAGTCAAAATTGGTAAAGTAACATGACTTGGCTTAAAGATGGCCATTTTTTTCCAATCTTTCCATATTTTTAACCCACCCCGTCATCTTCTAGTCCAGCAACAGGATTATTTAACTCAAGCAAGTTAGCAAGCATTAGATTCCATAACAGACATCAAGTGCTTGGTAGGATCCGATTCGTGCTGCTATACAAAGAAGACGTGCAGAGGGCTTCAGATCCAAGGTAAGAAAATACATGAAGTAACTGGATTTTTTTTCCCAAAAGGTAAATAATCTAATAATTGTAGTTTGAGAAGATGACTGAGGTTTGTTTTTCAACAAGCAACATCGTCAGTGCAGCATGCTATATATAAAATATTTGTTGCGGACTGAACTGTTCAGTGAATGAGTGAGGACCTGACCACTAAACTGGCTGTTCAATTATATTATTATTCGTTAGGTTTATTGCTTGCCGGTGAAATGTAAGATCATTGTCTTCAAAAAGCTAAAATTATAAGTTAATTTAATTATATTTCTGCAATGAAGCTGTATAACGTGCATGGGATTCTCAAATCTAAACCACTTTGTTTTCCTCCTCCTTTTTTTCTCTTTTTTTTTTTTAATTGCCTTGCATCTCTGGATTTGAATGGAAAAAGGATTCTTCTGAGAAACAATTTCAAATTGGTATATGTTTTTATTTCATTTCAATGATTAGATGACATCAAATGTGTTACAAGTCAGAACATGTAGAGCATGTAGCCTGGCTTTGTATTTGATTGTTGCATCGTGTTTAGATTTTGCCAGACTTAATTTTACAAGGGGTTGGTTTGCTGTTACCAGCTAGGTCCGAAAGATCTTCAAATTAGATCTATAAAAAAAAAAAAAATTCCCATTAATTTTGAATTTTAATTACTCTTTTTATTTGACTTTATATCTTTTTTTGTTAGGTCGGGTGTGTTATTTTTTCCAGAAAATATGGAGTTCTCTCTTTATTTACCTAAAATATTTTAAGTATTGATTATAAAGTCTATTTTCAATTGATTTTAAGCATCTCCTCCATTAGAAAGCGTGCTCATGGGCTGGTAGAGGTGAGTATGGGATAAAAAGTAGCTATTTCAGATAGTTTTTTGAATTATCCGAAATTTATTTTTTTATGTAAATTCTCTGACTTAAAATAATTTTTAATTTTTTGAATTACATTTTATCTTATTTATATTTTGGATAATTTGGATAACCTGAATTACTCGAATTGTGAACCCACTAATTGTTTAGCCAAAATTCCTCTAAAATTCTTAATTAACTGGACAAATAAAATTAGATTCAAGGAAAATCACAAGCACATTAATTTCAAAAATTTAAAAATAAATTAAAAATATAATTCAAGTAATTTCAGATACCCGATTTTTTAAAATTCATTATCCAAATTGTAAGATAATTGGTAATTCAGGTTTTTCTTCGTAGAAGGTAAGTGGTCAAGCTAATAGATTCCACATTACAAAGTAACGAATCCAAGGAGCTAAAACAGTGAAAGCAAAAAATCATGAGGCAAAAGAAGAATTAATTTATTAATCAGGCTGAAGTTGTGAAACACTGATGCTACAATCCAAGCAAATTCCTGTACAGAGAGACATTTCACTCTCTTTAAACTTAGAAGGATGACCAAACCGCCAAAAAGTTCCATATATTTACATGTCAAAAAAACCCCCAAGCAAATAATGACAATAATCATAAGAGCTCACAGCCAAAAAATTCCCAGCCCTTATGAAACTCCAGCTTAACGCGAAGATCCAAGTAGAAAAATTATGTATGCTATTTGATGGCGTAGGAACGGCTGCATACCAATTCAAGTGCCTCCATAAACAAGGAAGAAAAACTGGTCAATGCCTGAAAAACTCCAGGGAGGCCTGTCTGAAGGTTATTTAGTGTCATTGCTCTTGTCACCTCTACTGCCTTAGCATGCCTCAGCATTTCATCTTCCACACGCCTCTGACAGGCTACAAGCTCTGATTTCTTTTCAGCCAGTGGATCACGAGCATCCAAAAACTGTCCATTATCAGATCCACCAGTATCAGGAAGTCCAATGCCAACCATGGAGTATGAGTGGTAGAACTTTCTTTCTAAGCTGCGAAGAGAGGAAGCCTTCTTTTCCAGCTCCTTTGATGCCGTATCGGTTATCTTTTTAATCTTGAGCTCTTCAGTTTGTTTCGTAGATATCACATGAACAACATTGATAAAGCTCTTGATGGCTTCAGAAGCTACTGTGTCAGGGACACGGTCAAGGGCAAGCTTCCACTCATCACAGAAGGCATATACATCAGAGGGTTCCATGTTGGCATTCATGTTGTCATTGCTTACAGGAATAAGGGTGAGCTTGAACCAGCCATGGATGGATTGAATAAAGTCCCGTTGGAACTTTATCAGGTGGCAGAAACTGGAGTGCCAAGCAGAAACAGCTGATTCAAGGTCACGTGTAGCCTGCTTGTGCAATTCAGAAGTTGAATCACCCTTGGCTGATTGGTTCACAAGGCCACGGACTTGCTGCACAATGTGGTTCTGAACTTCATGGTATTGATGCATTGACCTCCACATGTACATGAACCTGCATTCAGATCAGATCCATAACCACATCAGTCTAGATGGATGTCATTTTAGCAGCCCAAAATTTCATCATTCAAATCACAAAGACACCAGGGTGCCATAGAGGCATGGTGCAGATGGTGTTTCTCAAAAATATATCTGATCAGATTATGATTGTCAAGGCACATCTGGGTTCTAAAGTGCCTACATCCACGGCAGAAGCATATCCAGTCTTTCAATGAACAATAATGGTGCCTGCTAGTTCATTAATCTGATTTCTCTTCCCGACTTTTCTCCACATACCACAGCAGACAACAAGCTAGCATCACCAAGTTACCATCAATCATAAGGCCTTGTAAGGTAGCTGGAAGCTACAAACGTGTAAAATGAACCCTCAGATGTTGTAAAATGGATGTCATAATCTACAGTAGCCTAATCTAGGACTGTTAATCAAATGGTCAAATATTCCAGTACATAATAAACATATGATCGAGCAACCAAAGCACTGATAATGCCGTGACATGTGCACACCAGAGCAGACTCTAATTAGAAATATGATTATAGTGGTTTTTTAAAATATTTTTATTAGAAAATGTATTAAAATAATATTTTTTTATTTTTTAAAAAATTATTTTTAATATCAGTATATTAAAATGATTTGAAAATATAAAAAATGTTAATTTAAAAAAATAAAAAAAATAAATATAATCTTTACAGAGTTATTGAGAAATGATGACATAAGAATTACAAGCCTAGCAATAAAATGGTTGTTGAGTTTACCCCATCAAAGAAACGAGGCTACCAATCCAGCAGGGTGGGTCATATCATACTTAAAGTCCCTTCTACCAAACTTTCCACCCATACTTTAACCTCAAAAGGCCCCACCAACAGATGAAACAAAATCACAGGGAGGTCTAGGGTTGGGGCCACTGCCTGATTTTGAGAGGTGGTTTAGCAATGGGCAGTCAAGGAGGGCAATGCACATGTGGATACAGACTGGATGAAGCAACACCATAGCAGTGCTATAATGCTTCACCTGCTAAGGTCTTATCACATGCGAGGATATTAGAACATGAAAGTCAGGATTTAATTCGGTAAGTATGAAACTAGATCAACTAGTGAGAGCCACATTCTTCAAATCGAAATATACAGGTAGAAAATGCCTCTTTTGAGAATGTACTGGCGGCTTCGCTTAGAAATGGTTCTTGATTAGAGCAATACTTTAAAGATTTTGACCCGGGCAAGAAACTGGACAGTATTACGATTAAAGCTATGTGTCCTCACAACCACCACAAATTGTTGATGCAGATTGATCTCATGTTTGGGCATAAACATAATTTACTCATAAAAGCTGAAAAATAAAATGGCATACCCATGACAGAGTTCAACTAGCTGAGGAACAAGATCACTGTCTCTAAGTCCAATGATGGCCGTTGAGGTGGTAGAAACAGCCTGAGATGTAACGATAATCAGAGATTGCAGTCTTGTTATTGCAGCTTTGGTCTTGTCTAGCTTTGCTTCATCCCCCTTGTATTCCTGACTTTGTAGAGTAGACAGCTTCTTCTCATGCTCAATTTTAACAGTTTCTCTGGCCTACAAAAGCACATTAACAAATTGTTCTATGCATTACACATAATCGTAACACAACTGGACATTAAAATTCAGATGCAATAATGCACAATAAATGCATCATCTTGATGGGAAAAACGCGCCCTCTTAGGTGGACCGACCACTAACATGTTCCTCGAGAAAACAACAGTCGTCCTTGTCTTTCTGACAGGTTGTCAAGGGCATTCTAGCCATTAACAAAAACAATGAAAGCAATAGACAGGTAATTCTAGGAAAATGACAAACCCTCCAAAAACTGTTATTAGCTGGGATAATCCTGATATGACACCTTTTTAGACGGTTCATGTCCTCTTTCCTACATGTAAACTTCAACATGCAGGCTCTGGGCCGTGTGTTTTCACAGGTATAATCCGGATACATCAATCGCATCAACCGTCGCTAGAGCTAGAAATTTTCTAGCTATTTTTGGTTTTTGGCAATTTTTTTTTTAAATTTTGATAAAACAGTATAATTAAAAAAATTAATAAAATAATACAATTTATACATGTGAAATAATACCATTCATACATAATTGTAAAACATGATTTTGAACTATGCTATTTTGTTATTATTTTTAATTAATTGTGCTAATTTAAAAAAATATCAATTTTCTAACCACCATGAATGATGCTATTCATCAAATAATTAAGATTGGTAAGGGATATTTTTGCAGAAAAAACCACTTGCATGTATTCTGCACTGTAATAGTTTTTATCTACTTGGAATAAAAAAACCAAAAATTATAAAAAACAATTTAACCAATATTTTTTTTTTGTAAATTACGTAAAAACTGTAATGTATATTAATTATCAGGATATTTTCAAATCTTTAATTAAAACAAAACACTCAACACTTTCAAATATATAATTAAAACAAAACACAGACAGCAATCAAGAAAATCAAACAGAGACTGACGAGAAAGGGCCCAGTTGGGTCATCGCAGTCAAAAACTGCGGTGGACTAACGCTGACCTCACAGGCGCACTTCCTACTCAATCCAGCACCCTTTTTAACCCCAAAAACATCAATCTGGTAAGGTAAATTAAGATATAGAGAGATGAAAGAATGATAAAAAAAATAAAATTGTAAAAGAGTAATTCTAATTTTTCAGACAAAAACCACCACCATTCGATTTGTGGTGCAAAACTTACCTTAACTTCGTCGTAGAGTTTCTTCTCCCAGGCCAACAACCGCTCTACGGTTGAACAAAGACTTCTTGGACCACCAGGTTCAATCAGTGAACCGGTATCGAGTCGATACTTCACGGCCAACGGTGGCTTTGAAGTCCAACTCGAGCTCAAGTTGCTCAAAACACTACTCGAATGATATACAGTCTCTGCAGCAATCAAACAAAAACCCGATATTATATTATAATCAAGATCAACTCTAAAATACTGAACAATTCAACAAAATGTAAAGAAGAAAAGAAGCCCTTGAGAAAAATTTGAAATTTACTCTTCAATTGCCGGAAACTTCTATCGAGCTGAGCTCTACCGATCTCAAGCATCTCGGAAACCTGATCTCCAGCAGCAGCCGCCTTGTCAAAATTATCCTTGATAGCCTCAACAATCTCTTTCAAATCCTTATGTCTGACAACCATTTTCATATTAGAAACCTCTCCAGTCCTGTAACTGGTCGTCGAGGATCCCGCCTCAGACTTGTTATCCAACTTACCAAAAGCATTATCAGATTGTTGTGGATGTGATTGTTGCTGCGAAGGATGCTTGACTGGCCCGAAATTGGACCGGGTTCCGATCTCGGATCTGGACTCGGTATCATTATCCTCATCCGATGATGTTGTTGAGTTGCTGAGATGATCATGATCTCCCCATTCACTGCATTGAACTTCCTCTTGCTCCGTCTCGCTATAATTTTGTTGCTGCTGCTTCTTATGCTGTGTGTATTGCCTTTCGTTAAAGAAGTCATACTCTGAGAATCTCTCTGTTGCAACATCCTCATCTGCATCTGCCGACGACCCATCATCAGTATCTAAATGGGGACGCTGTTGCTGTTGCTGTTGGTTGTGGTTGTGGTTGGCTTTTCGAGCGAAGAATTCTGAGTCTGGAGGGGAAGGAGGGTAGAAATTTTCCCAGTTCCATACAGAAGAAGCTTGAGAAGGCGTTGTCGAATAAGTTGAATGATTTTGAAAAGCAGTTGGATAATCATAATTCGATTTCGGAGAGACTGACGGGCTTGATTCTGAAAGAATATGAGGAAGCTTCTGAGGCTTGACGCGGCGGTGGCGGTTAGACTTAGAGTGAATATTTGAAGAAGAAACAATATGTGGAGGTTTAGAGCTAGCCATAGAAGGAGAAAATGGACGAGGAGGTGGTGGAGCGTGGAGAGAGGGGGAAGGGGAAGGTGGTACACGTGGAGGGATAGGATTGCTAGGAGGAGTTGGGCTGGTTGCTGTAGGAGGGTGGAGGATAACAACAGGGGTTTGGTCAGAAACAGAGAGGGATTCACCAGCTGCGAAACTGGATAGAGCTGAGCCAGTGACTCGGAGTGAACGGCAGTAGTCTGCGTGTGCAGCAGCTAGGTGATGGCGGGCGTAGACTGCTTCTTTCATTAGGCGGCGGCGCTCCTTGCACCGCCGTACTGTGTCTTCGTTGTCTAGCTTCGACGCCGTGCAGCCCATGTTCAGAAACAAGAGGAAGTGTTATATAAAGAATACAAATGGTGAAGTTTATATAGCTAAGCAGAGAATACTAGCGGTGACGCGTATGTAGGTGGGTGGCGCGTATCAGGTGGTGGCGCCTGAATTCTTTGTAGGAGAGTGAGAGTGGAGAGCAGGAGAGTGAAGTGTCATAGCAGGTGTTAATTGGACTGCTTGCTGTTTCTGTCCCCTTCTCCTATATTTTCTGTGTTTTTTTATTTGTTTATTCATTGTAATTAACTTATTATAATATATATAAATATTAAAATATTGTTGGATTAGTTTTTGTAAAGTAAAAGTAAATTTTATTCGAAATATTTAAAAATTAATAATTTTTTATTTGATATCAAAGATTTTTCTTATATTTTTCTTTAATAATAAAAAATATATCTATGTATATTTCAAACGAAATTATTTTTTTTTATGAGCGTAGTGTATTTAAGATTTGTTGTTGGGAACTTGACATGATAATTTGGATAACAAATTCATTAATCATTAAATCCAATGCTAGAAAGGAGAAGTAATTAGTGATATAATAAATTAATAATGTTGGATTAGTGATGAGTGATTGTTTATTAATAATGTTGGTAATATAATAAGGAATTGTGTAGGAAAAGGGGAGAGGCCTTTTTTGCTTTGTTTTTTTTGTTCTTTGTTTTTTGCGAGCCAGGGCAGACGGCATGGTGGTTTGGGGGTGGGGATCTTTTGTCAAATTGTGTGGGCCTTGTTAATTTATTATTGAGCAATTATTATAGTTATTGATTTTTTTATTTTTTATTTATATTTAGATGGTTAATTCATGTGATGAAAAGAAAATTATAACAAGTAATAATACAAGTCAAGATTATAAAGATTAAATGGGTCTGTTACAAATTAAAAAAAATTAAAATCAACAAGGTTTATTATAGATTAAAATCATAAAAAATTAAATAAGATCATCATGATTACAAAAAGACACTTGAAATATTAGATTTTTATTTATCTCCATCCTGTATAGAAAACTAGAAAATTATTATACTATTGAATAAGAAAATAAAATAAAAAATATTACCTGTAAATATAAAAAAATAAAAATAAAATTTATAAATTCTAACACTCAATCCTTTCTTGCACATTTATTTCGAGAAAAAACTTTTTTTATTTTTCCCTGATCATCTTGGAAATCATATCCTTTTTTAATTTTTTGGACCTTTCTTGAATTATTAATTTTATTTTTTTCTTCTAAAGTGTCATTATTTAACATAATATTTTGATAAATTTCCATGATTGGTCAATTAAGCATTAACTCTATCAAAGGCGAGGAGGGTCGTGAAATTGAATTGTGGGGTATTTAGTAGAAGGGGCCAGCCATTAATGAGAAAGTTTCTCACAGAACCATGATTATGTTCCCTCTTTTATTGGTAATTTTGATTATTACAACCATCTCCGACGGAGAAAAGGATTTTTAAAAGCTTGAGATATAATACAAACAATACAAAATTTCTTACAAGCAACGTCTCAAGCACGCTCTCATTTTCTTCACAAGCAATCGATATAGCCAGAATATTAATTGTTACGGCAAGAAAAATGAATATAGTAGCAGCTATATAGCTTGCTCGCGATTGGGTGAACCTGATTTTCTTAAAAAGGAAAAAAAATAATAATAAAATGTTATAACTACATTTTTAAGAGAAAAATAATTAACAGCTTCATATCATTAAAAAAAAAATAGCCTGTCAGTTCTTAAAAATCCAAATAATAAAGATTAAATCAATACATAAAATTAATTAACAAAAAAAAATACTCGCAAACTCAAGAAATGAAATTAAAAAAAATCAATAAATCTAATAATAAAATTTTTAAAATGTCTCAGTAATAAAAATTTAAAACCAAAATATTAAGAATCAAAACTTAAAATACCATCAAATATTGAATTAAAATATTGAATTTTTAATGTATTAAAATATAAAATAGTCGATACACAAATTAAACTCACCATGATTCTCCTCGTGTATTAAAAGAAAAGGTTGGCCCTTTTAGTTTTATTTTATATGTATGCATGTATGCATGTATGTATGTATGTATAAAATTTCCTTTTTCATTATAAATTTATTATTATTTTGAATGAACACATAAGTGTTAGTTACTATGTACATATTGTAAACGAGTTTTTCCGACTTAACATTTTAATTTTGGGTTCAAAACAATATGCTAGGAAAGCAATCTCTCCCTGACACGAATAGTTATAATGTGAAAACTCATTTAAGATCTAGCCAAAGAAATCTTTCCACAGTGGACATCTCGAAAAATAATTAGCTAGTATTTGGTTATTATCCCTAGATAAAAAAGATAGAAATAACAGAGAAAAGAAAAAAGAAATCATAACATAATTATGTTTGATACTGAAATACAAGATAAAATAATTATTTTTATATTTAATTTAGTTATAGTGGATAAAATAAAATAAAAAATTATTTTATATTTAATATATGTTGTTATCAAAATTTAAGAAAGTAATTACAATTTCTTTATTTTAATTTATATTGAGTTTTGAGACTAATAATATAATCATAAATTTAATTATAAAATCAAGAGTGAATTGATGTGTTGGCCTATAGCTTGGACTAGTATGGTTTAAGAAAAACAATGAAGTGATCGACTCGATCTAACCAAAAATCAAAGTCAAACTAAGATAAAATATGAGTTAAAAATTATTAATTTTTTTAAAAAAATATCAAAAAAGATTTGCTTGATCGATCTTCCTAACCTGTTACCTTAACCTTACCTCATGGCGACTCTCAAGTTGAATTTTTAAATTATAATAAGAATTATTTTTATCCACTTGCTAGCCCTCTCAACCTTTGACTTGAGTTTTGATTTGGCCAAACTCAAAACCAAATCTTAAAACCATGATGATAATAAATTTTATTTTNAAAAAGATTTGCTTGATCGATCTTCCTAACCTGTTACCTTAATCTTACCTCATGGCGACTCTCAAATTGAATTTTTAAATTATAATAAGAATTATTTTTATCCACTTGCTAGCCCTCTCAACCTTTGACTTGAGTTTTGATTTGGCCAAACTCAAAACCAAATCTTAAAACCATGATGATAATAAATTTTATTTTTACATTGATCTAAATCAACTATCCCAATTCGTGACCCAACCCTTGTCCTTGGTTGACCTCCAAATTAAGTTTAAAAACTATGATAATAACTATTTTTATTTTACATCAACCTGAGTTAACTCTTTTGATACTTGACTCAAGTTTTATCCCGATCGACTCTCGAATCAGATTTTAAAACTATAATAATAATTATTTTTGTTCTTGCATTGACTTAAATTGATAGTCAACCCACTAATAACCCACATTTTACCTCGATTTGACCCCTGAATTAAATTTTAAAATTATAATAATAATCATTTTTATTTTACGCTAATAGGGGTCAACACGACTCATGACTCAAATCTCGACCAGTGACATAGACTTTGCCCCGAATCAGCTATTAAGTTTAGTTCTAAAATTTTGATAATAACTATTTTTATCTTTATATGGTTTAATTAAATAATTTTAAAATTTATAGTTTTTTACCAAGATATTCTGGAAATAAAAAATTATATTAGAAAACATGTCTATTTTGCATTTTATGTTTTAGATATATAGAAATTCATTATAATATTATCCTAGAAACAATCCTCTTTCTATGTTATACATTTTTATTTTTATTATATATATCTCTTCAGTCCCATGATAGTAATCAAACGATTTCTTAATATGTTTGATAAAATAGGGCATAATGTTATTTCAATTAAATTAATACCTTTTCTAATTTTAGTATCATCACATCACAATCATTAAAAAATATATTTTAAAACAGTAATTTAATTATTTTTCATACAAAAAAATGCTTCTTAAAAAGTGGATTAAACCGGTATAAATAATTAATATCGAAATATAAAAACTCAAAACTGGATCAAAGTAATAAAATTATGACTTGCGGTGTTCTACAATGTAGTTAAATCTCTGATTTGAATAGGATTGTCATAAAATGATTATTTAAAAGCAAATGCAAAGCATGGAAAGGTAGAGAGAGTCGGGAAAAAAAGCAGGGGGTGAAAGGGATACCTGTTGGGTGAGGGAAAGGCAGAGATTGAAAACGGTGAAAGGATTGTGTTTTTTCTATCCCCGTGGTCTTAGTAGCCTCGCTGGACCCAACCATCTTTTCCCTTCTTTTTATCATTTATCTTCTTTCAAAGGAAAGTTTGTGCTTTCGAATTGTCAATCCTTGGACCTCATCTTTACACACTGTCTCGCGCACTTGCCTAGGGTTTGCACAGAAGAATTGACGGTTTGAAAGTTGCTCTCTTAGGGTTTGTATCCTGGGCCTTTTCCAATCCTTTTCAGACCCCAATTCTATTTAGGTCAGCATCTGATTCTTCATGAGCTTAAATGTTTCTTTCAAGATATTCCCTTTTTATTCCTTTCTTCAGGCAGCTTCTCACCCAAGGGTTTTCCACTTTTTCGCTCTGCTTAATCGGTGTGGGCTGCGATAATCAAGGCTAGTGACCGAATTGCCCAAACCCTTTCACTGTCTCCTAAATTTGTTATTGAATCCAAACCAAGATGCCATGACTGAGCTTTGTCGAGGTAGGAAGTTCATAGTGCACATTTTTCAAAGCAGAAGATTGGTACTGTTCTTCCGCCAGGTTCAAGTACTTTTGTAATATTTCTTTTAACGGTAAAAACAGCCCACAGCCCCCATTTGCTGCTCCAAATTGCAAACAGAGAAGTGTAAAAGCTGCAGCAAGTAAATAATTTTCCCAGCGGTGTAATTAACAGCGTCCAGGATCACTACAAAAAGTCGAAAACAAACAGATTTAGGGTTGGCCGCAATCCAAAGAAAATGATAGTACTGTTTTCATTCAAAAAGCAAACCAACGTGGAACATCTTTTCAGACCCAGCTCGAGAAGGTTATCTAGTATTTCAGTAGAGGCCTTTACATCCGTCTATCTATACAGTCGGTGCATTGGGCAACCCTTTTATTTCAGTATGTACATTTAAATACATGTACTAGGTAGTTTACGAGTCTCAAACAATGGTTTTTTCAAAAAACATTAGTTTTTTATATATTTTGATATCACTTTAATATACGGAAACTCAAAATAACTTTTAAAAAATTATTCGCAAATACCATTTCTATTCGGTGGGAGTTGAGAATACAAATTTGACTTTTCAGAGGTGCAGAAAAGCTTTGCCTTCGTACTCCTTGTCCCAAGAAGGATACTCGTGATTAAAAAAAAATAGAGGGACTAGATCTGTAAAAGAAGAAAAGCAGGGGCTTTAATAAGTAATCAGGAAATAAAATTTTAAGATACAAACTTGCCACCGAAGTTTCCTATGCTTGGGAGGGATAAGGGCGAGCTTTGATTTGTCTGTTAGTAAAAAACAAATCTAGATAATAAATCCTACAGTCTTTTTTTAGTTAATCTTCTTTTCCATCACCTAGCAAAATCGAGCTTTGAGCTATGTCTCTAAGGCCTCTAGCCCTCCTCCCCATTTCGATCCCCCTCATCGTGAAAATCCCAAGTTTTAGAACCCCACTTGTTAAAAATCTCAGTTATATGAACTAATTTAAAAAAGGCTTATGGAGTACAAAACTTAAATCATAAATTAATCTAAATTATCAAAACTTTTTTTTATTTTTTATAAATTTCACTTGAGTTAACCATATCAAGTATTATAACTCGGTGTTCAATGTGTTTAAATCGAAACACGTTGCATAAAATAAGATTTGATATAATATATCCTTCTATCACCATGTTTGATTTTATCACTAGGCATCCTTTGTTCCCTAGTGCAAGAAAACTAACATCACCATTCATTCGTAGTGCAGGAACTCCAAGCCAAGAAGGAAAGCAAATTCCCATAAATAAAAGTGCCATAACTTTAATTATTATCTCTACCTCGAACCTACTCAGCCTCTATGCTTCTCGCTACCAATCTACAAGTCGTCCATTCTTTTTCTCAAAAGATGGTGCACCCACTAGTATCTTGATCATCCACCAAAGAAACATAAAACACATAAAGGCAAGCAAGTGGATAAGGAGAAGGGAAAAGAAAAGGGGAAGTCGAGGAAAAATACATTGAAAAGCAACCAACCATACACAACCGGGCAAATATTTCTCCACATGATACAGACCCCACAAGAGATTGATATGACACGTCTTTGGTGCTGTAAGTGAGGTCCCACCACAATTTCTTTTTGCCAAACAGCTAGCACAAAAAAAAAAACAGGATCTGTCTTGTGGAATCCGAACAAATAACATGCATAGTGGCATATTCTCAATAGGTCATCAAATACCTTATGAGACTTTTTATCTAGACACTAATTACCGGCTTGCGGCCTGGTGTGTTCATGGCAATGCTACTGTTGAGGGAGAGTTGATCACGTGCGGCTGGGTCTTAGTAAAACCAAAATCCCCAAACAACCCCTGCATCATCAAATGGATGCCATTATGTGAATATCAAGACTTATCCTTCCCAGGGCATCAAATACTAAGCATGTGCATCACCAGAAAAAGCGAATTGAGTTTTAATATCCTTATCCAGGCATATTCAAATGAGAAGAGGAAGAGATAATATCCTTATCCAGGCATATTCAAATGAGAAGAGGAAGAGATCATTGTATAACTGTACTTTTCCACTCAATTGTTTGTTCTTACACTGAACCTCTTCATGTCCAAAATCACTTAAGCTTTGAGCAGCAGCGTGTGTTCCAAATTCAAAAAAAGAAAAGAAGCCTTAACTTCACATGAAAAAGAAACATGGTTCAAATTTACTCGGATTTACCAATACCACTCATTTGGAATGCCAAGGAATAGTGAATGTATTGTTAACTTTTACTACTAAAATACACCAGCATTTCACGTTCAAATTTTAAAACATGAAGAACGAAATCTGGAGTTATGCGGGAAAATGACATTGCAAGGGATAGAAGACAGATTGGGGAAAAGAGGGTTTGGGAATGGTTTCATGTATAGACATACCATGGCATCGTTGATTGCATAAGCCACACAGTAGTGCTCCTGAGAAAAAAGAGTCAGGGAGAAAAATTAGGACAGACAAAATCAACAATGATGACAGAGAACCAGACCAGAATTTATGACTAACAGAACATAAATCACAACTCCCCAGATACTCTCAAGCAGATACAGCTTAGTTCTAATTAGGTTGAACCCCATGCACATAGAATACCACGTATTGTCATTAATTAAGAATCTGTGGCACTTTCCACTTTCTTTTTCAACAGGAATGATTTGACTTGCCTGCATCATGTACCACTCTTCAAACTCATCAAACAATTCCAATCGTTCAATCCTGATCACCAGAAAATCGTGGATGAGAAACTTCTCAGGAGCATGCCAGGGTTAAAAAGGGTAAGAAAACAAAGTTTGTACAGTTAAGCAAATCAGAAAACAAACTAGTTGTGTGTGTGTGTGAGAGAGAGAGAGAGACGTGAAGGATGAAAAGCCAAACAGGAAAAGAGATTCCCCTTGTATCATCCTAAAAGCATCATTTACAAGACAATGAAAGAATTAAATCGGCTGGTTTTTTTCACAACTGCAACCGAACCAAAATCTTCACAAAAAAGACAACAATATTCATTCTTTTGCAAAGGAAAAAATCTGAAAGACTCACGTACAACCAGGTACCCGTGGTCTCTTTAACCACTCCTGATATATTTCCTTTTCTCTACTTTTATTTTTTGTTGGTTAATAGGCGAACAACATTTTGAGGTTTCTACTCCCAGACATGCTCTCAAACAGCCAGAAAGATGTCATTTTGCCACCGTTCGAAATTGCATATTCCAAGGAGAGTTCTAAGAAAGACGCTGCCCCTTTTCCAAATTTCTTAAATTGCAAAAGCAGGCATCTGCTGACCTCTCCCAAAATGCATTCTACAAATGTGCCCTCGTGTCCTTATATGTATGCATGTTTTTAATCATGGTAATCAGACGATGACTGATCCTGTTTCCAAAACTATGAGCTCTAGAAAAGGATAATTGCCCACAAATTTACTATGTCATCCCAAAGTACGTACACATATTACGCTCAGCCAAAAAATACACAGAAGTAGAGCATAGCACATTTACAGAACCCATTACTCCTATATAATTAGGAAACTGATTAGAAAGTTCTGATAAAGTATAAGAAATAATTCCCAGCACCTATCTAGTACATCAATAACAGGCCACTGGGCACATCGGCAATGTAACAGACAAGACGAAACCAATGACGTATTTGTGAAATGTCCAAGGATTATAAAGCAAATACCTGCGCCTTTCTTTAGCTTCAATAAAATCAGTATAAACTTTCAGCATGTCCCAGGCAACAGCTCTCTGATACCTCACATATTTTGTAACAGAAAAATATTTTAAAATATGAGAAAAGAAACAACAGAAAATGAAGGTAAAAAAGGCTTGCCAGACACATTCTAAACCAACTTCAACTCCCAAATATCAATTTCAATGCCAATGCCTAAAACCATACAAATTTGAAGTTTTTGGTTCCAGCACTAAATAGAACTGATATTTAATTGACCATGTAAGATGCTCTTCCAGACAAAAATCCCTGCACCAAAAGTCAATTACTTGGAGCTCCTGAAAAAATAATTGGTAACTGCACTGCCTATGCTTCAAAATGTACTATGATTAGATATCTATGATTGGTTGTTGAACTATTCTCATAAATTGGAACCACTTATCAAGTGACTGCCATGTCTAGGAAATCCATTGCCCTCAGATAACACATTGTTGAACAAGATTGATTGAATCAACACTGTATTTTCTTTATTTGTAAAAAATCTCAAGTTTGATTCTCAAAAGGAACTCATCAGAAGACATACCTGCCATCCTTGCTCAAGAAAAAGTTTTTCCTTCGCAAGTAAAGTTGGTGTGTCATAGATACCCAATAGTGCACAACCTCGACTCTGAAAGCAAACATAACAAAAGGACACTTTAGTTTAACAAATACATTTACAACACAAACAGATAGGTCTGGTATTGTTCATTGTGTAGTCAAGACATTTAGGGAATTATTTATGTAATTGGTACCCTGTGCACAGCCTGGTGTACCTAGTATTAGAGCAATAACTTTTTACTTGCTCAAGGGACCAGAGAATTCTGTGGTTCATGTATTGTTCATTCAGCATTAAGAACTCTAAATTGCCTGGGGCCTGGAAAGGAGGACATATTACCTAGCATATAACAAAGTGTTCTCGGACTTAAAATCTGAACTTCTTTAGGGATTCAATAAGTTAACTCATTAAACTCCTACATTTCCCTTGCACCTAGGTTAGGGATGGTCAATAAGAAATAAAAGATGTGTATTTCAGTTGGTAGTGATGGAAGTCAATTTCCTGAATTTGAAGGTAGGAATTTTCAATTAAGGACAATTTACTTGGTTCTATTTGTGCACTCCAACCATTAAAAGATGTCAAAGATGAAATGAATTAAGCCAATTGATCAATGTATACATTAAAAAGGAAAACTCAACCTCCAAGTTTCTGATCATTTGCTGCCCAAAAGCATCATCCGGGTGTATCTATTGAACAACCACCATAAAATGTAAATATAACAAATTGTAAGCAAACAGACAAGACAAGCCAGGACATGAATATGAATAAAGAAAAAGTGACTAACATGTAGGGAAAAAAAATAAGTCCATTAGCCTTGAGAAAGTTTAACACCTGCTCATATAAGAAAAATGCTGCTGTTGAAAACGTTTTTGAAGCCCAACCTACTATACCACGAGTTGACTCAGGATCCAAGTATATTAAAACGCATTCTGCAATTATAAACGTTGGCAAGCTGATGCCAGTATCAGAATGAAGACAAATAACAAAAATCCATAGGAAAAATGGTAGGAAAAAACTGAATATAAGGAGAAAGCTGCTTGATGATGGAAAATCGCCAAGTTTCCAGAACATCATGCATGCAACAAAATACATAATTGGCAAAAATCCAAAGCAAAATGCTTTGAGAAAAGCAGAAGGAACCTCAAAAGCCACATGCCTAGAGATATGAACATAATGCCCTTATAAAGTTCAGGTGCATAAAATAGATAAAACCATCATAATGACTACTTAGAATAATAGGGTTCTAAACAAAATTAGAAGCAGACAAGACCCAATTACAAGTTCCAAACCAGGTAAGTTAATGAAATTTGATTTGGTTAAAGAAAAAGAGGATTGGGACTGCACGTATACCTGGGATTCATACCAGCCAATGCTATGATATCATCTAGTTTTTGCATTTCACGCAAATCAACTGAAAGCAGCTTGTAATGATCACTGAGCACTTCTCCCTTCTCTGCAAGGTCAAGGAAGCCAAATAGTGCAAACCAGAAATGAAGCCAAGCTTTTGAAATCATATCAATATTGCAATTCATGCACACCCCACAAAAGAAATCTGTCAGGAACAGAAACAGATGCTACTCGTTTTTTTTTTTTTTAAGAATACCTCCGGAGTTCATGGCCTTGCAACAAAAGTCACTTACCTGGTGAGATTGAAGCCGTAGCACCAAGTTTTTCCCTCAACTGACTGCTGGTTTCAATAATTGCTGCCTTTTTACTAGTTACCTAAAATTTAAAGGCATTAATTTCATCTAAGTTGGAAATCAATAGTTGATCATTGGTCCAGCAAGCATGTATAGATGAATAATTAACCTCGGACGGTAAGCTGAAATCTAGTGAAATCGAAAATAATTTAGTACATTGGTAACTTCTATCACCATTACTTTTATATCATAAGCGCATTGATAACTAAACTAAACTTCTATGGCAACATTCAACTTCAAATTCTCACCTCCTTAAAATCCAGCTCTACATATAAAAATGGTGCTTTTCCTTCATCCTGACATAAAAAACACAAATATTGCAATCAAATCTATAGTGGTATCAGGTTCTTATTAACACAATTAATGAATGAACTGCCGCAGCAAAAAGTTTATAAATTGATACTAAAAAACATAAAAATTGCTTCATTTTAAGCATATATTAAAAAACCTCTTGAAACAAAGGCTACGCAAATTATGTCAGATCATAAGGTTATATGGTTGCCTTGAAACAGAACATGCCAAAAAAAATTAATCATAACACCCAAACAAACTACCAGGCACCTGTAGTTGAAAATACATGGTATCAAATCCTGCTCCGAATGATAATATCTGCTTTTTTGTGTCGCATTTTCCATCAATATTCGATTCACAATCAAGAAACTGGAAGAGAAGCTTTCGAAGAGCAGCCCAGCGCGCAAAATAGCCTTAACAGAAACAACACACAGAAATTAATTAAATACAATTAGTATTGTATATAAATTTTTTTAAGAAAAAAATTTAGCAATTACCGCGGTTGATTATTGGAGATCGCCTCACAGGTCTTCTAGCAAATAAATGGATATAATCGTCTTTCATGTATCCCTTCTTAACACAAGACCTGTGATGATAAGTGACGAGTAATGTTTTCCTTGATTTTTAGTTTTTTCGTTTTCTCGGCAACCAAACAGCGAGGAATATAACAAAGATAGAAGAGTAAGATTGATGCGTACAGTTTACTGGCGGAAGCGTCATCGTTTGTGGCTTGAACTGCTGCTCTGTTGCTATGCGAATCGGCTACTGGCCTTGTTGCCATCGTTGTTTTAGGCGAGATGACGGAGGAGGAGCTCAAAATCGCTGTGTGTAATGTTCTAAGTAAGAGGAGGCGGCTTGAAAATCGATTTTAATCGGTTGGAAAATGAACGTGTTTCTCCGTTACGAAGAGGGGCTTTCGACAGTGACGCTCCGTCTCTGATGGACCAGTAAAAATATGGACGCCCCGGCCCCTGGGCACTCTGAGTAAATTAGACCGAGTCCCTTTTCCGAAAATATTAAATTAATCCCTTGAGTTTAAAAAATTCATGTTTAGGGATCAAACATTTAACATCGAGCGAACTATTTTTTTATTAAAATTTAAATTTTTTTATTTTAAATTAATTATTTTTAAATATTTTAATTATTTTAATATAATAATATAAAAAATAAATTTTTAAAAAATATATTATTGTAATACATTTCCAATAAAAGAATACTTTAAAAATAACTTCTATCACACTTTCAAATATCCTTCAAGAAAAATGAATGCATTTTAATTTTTTTTATTTTTAAAAAATTTATTTATAATATTAACAAATAAAAAAAATAAAATATTAAAACAATAGTTTGAAATAAAGGAAAAAATGTATATATTTAAAAGTATTTTTGAAATACAAAAATAAGGTGTGATGAATCATAGAGAAAAATTAAATATAAATACTGAAAAAAATATATAACAGATGAAAGACTCACTTGTTATTTTTTTAAATATAGATACTAAATTATAATTCACTCAAAGCTTGTTTTGTCTGGATAGATGATCGGAACACCAATACACGAAAAAAACAAATCTATGCATTTAATTTAATAAAATATATAGCATAACCTTTTTAGTTTTTTTTTTTCTGGGATGATTCTAGTTTTTTTTTAAAAAAAAAAAGAAAGGCGTTTAGCAGCTAAAAAAACTTGAAAATGTAGTAATACTTACCTGGTAAAATTCCAAAAACTTCAGAAACTTATTTAAGATGAAATATTTTAGTATGTTTTATTAAAAAAAAATTAAACAGCCACAGTCATGGCATTAATTACGTGTTTAATATTTAAAAATATATTAAAATATTTTATTATTATTTATTTTAATATATCAAAATCATTAAAAAATATTTAAAAACATCAATTTATATTTTTTAAAGTTAAATATAATTTTAAAGCTAACCTCGAATATTGTAAAAAATACACTGCACCCAACGAGCTTTTACGTCAATGGAATAAGAATGTTATGACAAAAATTTGAAAGAATGACATTAAATTTTTTTATGTTTCACTGTATCATTCACCGAACTTATCTTTATAGGTTAGAGCCCCGGCTTGGTTGGGTCGTGCATCGATTTATTAAGTTGAATTTCAAAATTATGTTATAAAATGTTAATATTATTATTTATTTTTATATTTTAAAAGTATTTTTAAGATAAATTAAAAAATTATAATTTTTACTTTGAATCAATATTTTTTTGGCATTCTTAGATTATTTTGATATAATGATGTTATTATTTATTTTTATATTTAAAAAATATTTAAAAAAATAAAAAAAATTATAATTTTTATTTTGAATCAATACTTTTTGGTATTTTTAGATTATTTTGATGTAATGATGTTAAAAATATTTTTTTAAAAATAAAAATATATATTATTTTAATATATTTTTAAATGAAAAAAATTATAATAAAAATAAATTTTTAAAAAATAAAAAATATTTTTAAATAAAAAGATTTTAAAAAATAAATGCAACTGTATTTCAAATTATTATAATAAACAATGCAGTTAAAATTTATTTTATTTTTATTATTTTTTATGTGTTTTTAATTTAAAAAATATTTTTAAAAAAATATTTTAAAAAATAAATATAACTATATTTTAAATTATTGTAATAAACAATGCTTGTAGTTAAAATTATTTTTATTTTATTTTTTACGTGCCTTTTTTATCTCATTAAACCAGATGCGATTTGCAGGTAGTGGGCCACGTTTGATGTGATTTTGGCGGTGAGGATACAAAACCGGGGATGGTTGATCATGCATCCGAAGACATTTCTCAAAGGTTCTCTCCATTCCTTCCTCTTCTTCTTCTTTTCTTTTTTTTTACTTAGCTGTGTTATTTTTACTCAACAACAAAAAAATGAAATCAATTCATCTTATCTTTTTACCCAGTTGTTATTTGATGATCTTAAAACCTCTGATGTTGTACTGGATCACTGTACGCGTTATGCTGTTAATATGGTCGGTTTTTTTATATGAAAATATTTAGATATCATGAATGTGTTTTTTGCATAAAAAATTATATTTTATGGGATCCAACTCATATATTATATAGTTGATTTAATATATATATATATATGACTCATATGATAAAAATATAGTTTGATTTAAAAACTTAAAACAATATCTAGAAAAATTAAAACAGTAAAATATTATATTCACTTAAATTAACTCGGGGTGTTCTATCAAATCTGTTATTGAAATAACTTGAAATGATCTACTAAATCCGCTATTTAAATCACAAAACCTTAATAACCCAATTAACTTCCAATCAACCTGATGTTGAGTAATAAAAATAAAAATAAAATTCAACTAAAAAACTAGGTTAAACTAACAAACCAAAATAATTAGACCTGAATAATCCTGTAGAAAAGCAAATCAATATAAATCATGAAACTCAATTCCCGATCAAGCCAGTGCTAAAATATTTTTTAAAAATAAATTAAAAAAATATAAAAAACTAATCAAATTCACAACTCAAATAATAAAAATATAATAAACTTACAAAAACACAAATTAAAACAATTTATAAACTTAAATTACAATTAATTTATTGTTTAGGCATGAATTAAAATAGAATTCAACTAGAAAATAACAATAAAAGCCTGAGTTAAGCGACCTAACTTGCAACCTGAATCACAAGATCAGATATAATTTCATATAAAACAAATAAAAAAGTCATGAAAAGCATGCTCCAATTAACTCGATGTTCAAGTATTAAATTGGAAAGAAAAAAATAACATGGAATACAAGTTAATTTGCTAAACTCAGTGTGAGAGAATAAGATGACTCAATGTAAAGCAAATAAAAAAAAATTATAAAATTTAATTCACAATCAATATAGTATTAGACGGTGAAATGAAAAAAAAAACACTTAATTAAAAAATTAAAAAAACAAGTTAATTTAATTAATATGTGAAATACATAAGTAATAAAGTTATAATAATGACATGAAAAGCAAAAAAAAATATATTTTTAAAGTTTAATTTATAATCTAACATATCAGGTAATAAAGTTAAGAACAATTAATTAAAAATAATAAAATGTACATGATTCATTATAACTAACATGCAAAACTTGTCCTTTAAATTACAAGAACAAGATAATTTTATTAAAAATAAATTAAAATAAAACATGTAGCTTAATATTCAATAAAGTTAATATTAAAAGATAAAAGTAATAAATAAATAAATAAATTTAGAAAAAAAAAGAAAATCCTGAAAGATTTTGAGGAGTAGGGTGAAAAAAAGACACTGGCGCTTAACCATTCAATGCTACTACGAAATACCAAAGTTTTTTAGTGTATATTAATTTCAACCGAGTTAACCTTTAATGTTAATTTTATTCCTCTCTTGCTAGATAATTTCCTCGTGTCATGCTACGGCGGAGCTGATTTTTCTTTACATGTAAATAACCAATGCCCACACCTGCGAGTGTCATTGAACTTAATTTAACAAGTTAATTTTTTTCAGTCATTTTTTATTTAACTTAAATTTTAAATTAAAATATATAAGAATTATTTTTATTAATTTTATAGGTTAAAAAAATCAAATGACAAATAAAAATATAATCTAATTTTTAGAAAAATTTAAAACAATATATATTTTTTTATTTTCTTCATGATAATAATATATTAAATAAACTCTAATTATTTTTTTTACCTCAAGTTTCAAGTAATGAATTTTATTAAAGTTAATAATTTTATTTCTTTTAACTTTTTTTATTTAGTTACATGATAAAAAAATATAAATGTTGCCAAAAACACAGGGCAAACTTAAAAATGCTAATTAATACTAAAATGTTTTTATGATAGTTTTATTAAAAATAAAAAAATAATTATAAAATTTAAAATTTAATAATTATGTTTTTTTTAGAATAATATTTTATTTAATAACATAAAAAAAACAGATGCTCGATGTATTACAAGCACGGGATTAAAAATTATCTTATTTTTCCAGCGTAATCAAAAAATAATTTGAATATGAACCAGATATTATCCGTGCATCTTTCATTACAGGACAAAAAACATAAAGGATTAATAATTCCCCCCCTCTCTACTTGTAACGGGTGCGGAATATCCTATGACATATTAAATTTAGTTTTTTCCTAATTATAAATATATTTAAAAATACACCTTCATCTTACTGCAAGAAAAGAAGTGGTTAAAGTGTTTGATTTTGTGTTAATAGTTTTTTTTAAAGTATTTTTTAATTTAAAAATATATTAAAATAGTATTTTTTATATTTAAAAATTTATTTTTAATACAAACCTATTAAAAATATAAAAACATAATAAAATTAATAAAAAAAATTAATTTTTTGAATTTTTTAAAAATAAAGTCACACTATTTGAAATTCTATGTTGAAAATGTTTTTAAAAAAATGATATTTTTTATTTTTTTACTTTAAATTTATTTTTTAAATATTTTTAAATTATTTTGATGTGTTGATAATAATTTTTTTAAATAAAATAAAAATATTTTAATTTATTTTAATATAAAAAATAATTTAAAAACAGCCGTACACTTCAAAACACAATAATTTAAGTTACCATCAATTTTACTGCAGGGACGACAAGTCGGTTCTCCTCGTAAAAATCATCGAGTTCTGTTCCGTCCTCATCATGTTCGTGAGTACAGGGAAAAGAGAGAAAAAAAGAAAATTCCTAAAAACACCTTCATCACGTCATACATAGCAAAAAAATAAAAATAAAGGCAGAGGCTTTTCTTCTTCGATTTTCACATCAGTACTCTCAAATCCCCACACTGCCTTCTCCTTCTTGTTCTTCTCTCACAAGCCCTAGCCCTTCCAATCCCCCAAATCATACCCGTAAACTCCCCCCCTCCCTTCCTCAATGTCCTGATTCTCATCAACGTCTCTACGTACTCGTTGATTAATTTTATTGGAGCTTGTGAAGGCTAGTACTCGGTCATCGTCAATTTTTAAATTATGGACATCGAACAGAAACAAGCAGAGCTCATCGATCACTTCGTAAATCAAGCATCCACTCTAAAAGCCTCCGCTCTTTGGCCTCTTATTATCGAAGCCACTTCTCATCCTTCTCTCTTCGCCTTCTCCGAGATTCTCTCTTCGCCCACCGTCTCCGAGGTATTTTACTTACCCTCTTTTCTAATTCATTTTCCCATGTCGCTGGAGGGTATTATAGGTATTCAATTTGGTTTGTATTTTGTTGACAGCTTGAAGGAACTGAGAATTCCTTGTGCCTTGATGTTCTTCGGTTGTTTGCCCATGGAACCTGGTCTGACTACAAAAGTAAGCATTCAATCCCCCTTTCCCTCTCCCCTCTTTCCTAGTTCCGCATCGACTTGGTTTTAGTTTTATTTTTTTGAGTTATGTATGTGAATTCATGTTGGGGTTTCAATCACAGCAGAAAATAATTTTGATACTTTCCCCTTAATATCAGAACTTGATGATTGGATGTTGAGAGTTTGAGTTTAAGTTGCTTAAGAATTGGAGTATTATTGTATGGAAAAAGCATGTTGAATGATTTTAGCCGCATAATTTTTTCTTTTTATCACTGATACATGAGCCAATGGGCTTTACTGGAAGATGGATTTTGAATTTTGCTGGCTCGGACGAACCAAAAGCAAGGTGACCCTGCAGTTTTTTTTCCAGACTCGTGGGTGACGTCCCAATGATAGTTATTTTCTTTTTTAATAAATTTATGAGTTTTCACTATTGGAATTAGCTTGAAACTTGTTATATTAATGATTCACTATTGGAATTAGCTTGAAACTTGTTATATTAATGATAAATGGCTATTTACGGTCTTCCTTGGAGCAACTGGAAACCAAATATTTTATACTCGTCTAACTTGTTTTCGCCCTGAATTTACTGAATTAGTGTTGTACTTGGGATAATTTATTTATTGCGCTCCTCCTCCTCCTTTTGCTAGTTCTTGCTTTTGTTATGCCTCGTGATAGGGATCTCCATGGACATTTACATGAGAAATCTGGTTCTTAACTCTAATTAGGCACCTTGAAATTTGATTCTTGAAGAACCCTGACCTCACTCAGCTGCCGTGTAGTTTTTCTAATAGAGTGTATGAATGGAATAGAAATTCTGTGTTGTCATTACTACTATATATGATGGCAATGTTAGGGACTGCGCTATTCTTGTACTATATATGATGGCACTGTTAGGGACTGCGCTATTCTTGTATTCTGGCTGTATTGTGTTAATAACACAGTTGGTTGTCCTTGATTTTACTTTTTCTCCTATTTTGAGACTATTTTGAAATGGGAAAAACTGTTTATTTACAGGTAATGCTGGTCGTCTTCCACAGTTGGTTCCTGATCAAGTCCTCAAGCTAAAGCAACTTACTGTGCTCACACTGGCTGAAATGAACAAGGTTTCTTTCCTTTGTATTATGACAGAAATGAATTTACTTATCTGAAATGAATCTACTTATCCGAGTAGCTAATTCACCTTCCTGATTGTCTCATGGATTCTCTGCAAAATTTTGATGATCAAGAATCTTGCCATGAAGTCAATGACATTACTCACAAGATGTTTCAACAGTTATCA
Organism: Populus ilicifolia; assembly: GCA_015708895.1. Lineage (NCBI taxonomy): Eukaryota > Viridiplantae > Streptophyta > Magnoliopsida > Malpighiales > Salicaceae > Populus > Populus ilicifolia. The sequence goes on from SRLM01000215.1 coordinate 91,337, forward strand.
TGAGGGGAAAAAACAAAAAGAAATGTGCAGTTAATTGTCTCCTAAGTTAGAGAAGTTACTGATTGTAGTTGGGGCTAAAATCTAATCTCTGTTTCGATGAATCTGGTTAAGTTATGGTAATTTTGTATCAAGTAAAATTGAAATTGTTTTCAAGCTTGGAATGTGAGTGAGTGTTGGAAAGTTCATACTATGATAGTGATTGATATAAATATATTGTATAAGCAGATTTCATATGTTGAAAATTACTATTTTTTATTATTATCATTTGCATATGCTGTACCACTAGTTTAAAAGTTGAATATTGTATGTTACATCTGTTTTCTTCTACACTTTTGATGCAGAATATTTTGCTGATCTCTTGACCCTCACCATTTAGATTGTTTTGATGCCCATCCTTTTTAGGTACTTCCCTATGATCAGCTAATGCAGGAGCTAGATGTTACAAATGTCCGTGAACTTGAAGATTTTCTTATCAATGAGTGCATGTATGCGGTACGTTTTATGCCAGCTGCATTCTATTCTTTCTACAACCATTATTGGTTTTTTTCACTGCTTCTATAGGAAAATGGAGTTGACTGGGCAAACAAAATGTATAAATTTGATGTTGCTGTGGTTCTTTCTTTCTGCATTTCTTTCCATACAATTGCACGTGTTATTTGCATTTTCTTTTGTTTCTTCTATTTTCTTTTTGGTTGCCTTAACTCTGGTTCTTTCAGGGAATAGTACGAGGAAAGCTAGATCAGTTGCGAAGGTGCTTTGAGGTCTGCCAGTGAATGTGTCATCAACTTGCCTTAAAGTTGTATTCTATGGTATCTTTTTACCCTTTACAAATATTTTAAAGCTTATATGATGCTTTCTTTTTTATTTGATCTATAGGTCCAATTCGCTGCTGGGAGGGACCTAAGGCCTGGACAGCTTGGGAATATGTTACAAACACTATCAAACTGGTATCGTCTTTAGCTGACTAGTATTTTCATATCCTCTATGATGATGCCGTGTTGTATGCCTTACTGCAAAAATGCCTGAACCTATATGAAATGGGAGCTGCTGCTCTATTTCTATTAATAAAACACAGTAATCTGCCAAAAAATCCAGAAGACTCCATAGTTGCGTGCTAAGTTATTTGATTTATCTTGTCCCCTGGGTAATGATGTTTCAGATGTTCCTCCAGCAATTTGTCTGTTTATTTTGTCGAGTTTGTCAAGCTCAAGTTAATTGGTTTTCACAGGTGATGTTGTACATTCTGGTGTTACGTCATAGATCTTGATTCTAGCATTTAAATAACAATGAAACTTTCTTTCTAATCCTTTAGATGGTTTTGCTTTCTTGCTCATAATGTATTTCTGAATATGATGTTCATGGTGTTTAATCTGTTAGGTGTCAGCTGTCCATCTAACTTTATTCCTATGGATGTCTAGGTTGGATACATCAGATGATTTGCTTGTCTCGATTCAGGAGAAGATAAAATGGGCTGATTCTACGAGTGAATTGGATAAAAAGCACCAAAAGGATGTAGAATATAGGGTGGAGGAAGTAAAGAAGTCACTCTCCCTCAAGGTCAGTTGAATCCAGTTTTATATCCAAGCATGGTATAATTTGAAAATCTATTTGAAAATAAAAAATCTGAAACAAATAATTATAGATCCTTGCACATCAAATAGTGTCGTGGAGCATCAAACAAGTTGAAAGAAATAACTGGATATTCCAAATGTATTGTATGTAGCTAGAAAGTGGAACTTTTTTTTAATTTATGTTGGCTGCAGCTATTATTTAGTAGATTCATATAACTTGCTTATTATATTTGATAGCAATGCTGCAGCAGGATAAATGCAAATATTCTGTGTTTAGCTGGGATACAAGGAGGGTTGTCGTGATTTTGTTCAGTTGGAATCTTGCAATAGCAAATTCAATTAGTGCATGGAAAAGAGTCTTTATTCAGTTACTGTGATACGTTTTTCGATGCGTCTTACTTACGATGTGGCAGAAGTTACACACTGTAAGCAGGCAGACATTGACTTCCGAGGGCATGAGGAGATCTATTCTGAATCTGGTGGAGTGATGGACTACGAGGAAGACCGAAGCCGGCCCAAGAGGTATTTTGATCTGGCTTCCATTCTTGTGATTCTACATTTATGTATGCACTGTCACCTTGTTGATATCACTTAAAGGTCCTGGGAATGCCAATTATCAAATTAGTTAGGGAATTAGGAGTTGTTTTTTTTTTGTCCAACTGGACTGTCTATGCTCTACTGTTTTTTTACTGGTGACTTTGAAATTGCAGGAGACGACATCCAATATATTGAAGATATAGATAGATCATGAAGCTCATTGGAAAGGTGCTCTCCATGTGTTGCCTGATTTTTGTTCATGGCATACCGACAGCAATTGAATGCAGCTTTAGGAGATATTGATATTCCCGGACAGTGAATTTGTCATCGCCACTTTAGACTGATATTTGAAGATTGTACCTCGTTTTGAACCAATTATCATTCTTATCGAGGTATAAAGAACAAGACCAGATTTGTTGGCGCTGCTTAAGACTTTATGAAGTCAGATTATGATTCGGATAGTTTGCCTTTTGATGTCATCCTTCAATTTGTGATAAAGAAATCTGCTTATATATTTTAGCTGCTGCTTGAATGAAACGACAAGCATGTCAAGAACTATTTATGGGTGAGTTTCTTATGAATAATTACTATTTTAGATATATCTGAAATTTCATATCTATTGGATAAGATACATATATGATCTGGTTATTGCTAACTCAATTCGATATATATATGCCCTCTATTCCAAAAAAAATTCTTATGTTTCATTTTTGACATATATTAAGAATTTCATTAATTAATATGTCGGGTCATCTATTTTTATTTTTATTTTGTTTTAAAATTATTGCAGATTTTTTACACGTGGGCTTTGATTATAGGTATTGTAGTAAAGTATATTGCTTAAATGTTTTGACTTGACAATGATTTTGAGGCAAATAAAGATAAAAAGCAAGACCATGTATTTGGGACGTGAAGAGTATTATGTGCATATCCCACTATATATATATATATTATGTGTATGATAATTATAACTTTCCCATATCTATATATATAATTTTATATGTTAAATATTAAATAATGTTTAAATAAACGACACTAGGTTGGATATTGATATTCAAGATTTTCACTCCATGAATAATAAATAGGAATGGATATAATTATTAGTTTGAGTATAAAGAAATGTTTGGCGCAGCGATTAAATTATTATTTTGTTCTTTTAATTTTTTCTCCTTTTCTCTTGTTTTATTTTTTTAATATTTTAAGTTGTTTTGATAAGTTGTCAAAAAATATTATTTTAATATATTTTCATATAAAAATTATTTTAAAAAACAATATTTACATCACTGTCTCAATACACCTAAGCAGGTATGTTTGTGTTAAATGCAATAACCTGAAAGTCTGAAATCCAGAGATGCTTCCATGGATCAGTAGTTATGCACTCATCATTTCGCCAATGGATACATCTTTGAGCGGTTGATCAGCTGTTGGAGCCTTATATTCGATAGGGACTTGGAGGTTAACATGGTTATATCTCATTTTTCCAAGTTAAGATCATTGATTGACTTGGATGCCATTGCTTGGATGGCATCTCTTCTTGGAGGCCATAGCCACTTAGAGAAAATTGTGTCTATAAATTCTTCCAGGTTCTCTCTACACTTCCTCCACTGCTCCTTGCTTTAAATTCAGTCCTCTCAATGAGTCGAACTAATCTGTTGAACTTCTCCAAGCTTGATCAAATCACCCTAATGGGCAGCAACAATGGCTGTGCTGTCTACCGCGTGAGAAACCCTTCCAGTGCCTACTTCTACGCTCTCAAAGTGATCACCATTGACCCCGTGGAGGAATTTTCCCGCTGCTAGATCCTCCACGAGATGAAGTTATTTCAAGACCTCAACCACCCCAAAATTGTGATATGCCACAACATTGGCCAGCAATTGTGAAGATATTCAGGTCCTCCTTGAGTTCATGAATGAAGGATCCCTTGCTGACAGACACATCACTAGCGAAGGCCATTTATCGAACATTGCTGGCCAAATCCTCTCAGGCATTGCTTACATCACAACATCAAACCATCCAATCTTTTGATTGATAATGCACAAGATAGCGTCAAGATTGCAGATTATGGCTTGGGCGAAATTCTTTCACAATTCCTGGACCCAAAATTTTTTGTTGGAACCATCAGGCACACGAGTCCTGAAAGGATAGATTGCGGAGTGTGTGACGAGTATGCAGGGGACACCTGGAGTTTTGGATTAAGTGTCTTGGAGATTTACCCCGGGAGTTTTCCAATTGAAGTTGAGACTCGGGATTATTTGACAAGGCTGGTGTTTGCAATATGTATGTCAGCTCCGCCGGAGGCACCGCCGAGTGCATCAACGGAGTTTCGCTACTTCATTACATGCTGTTTGCGAAGAGAGCCAGAGAGAAGATGGGAGTGCTCTGCGGTTGTTGCAACACCCTTTTATACTGCAGAACCAGGTGAATCAGTGAAAATTGCAAGCAAAAACAAGAACTCTTCCAATAATGTTCTGCTCCTTTTCCATTCTGTCACTTCCATCGTAAGTAATCTCTTCCATCAAATATACTCAGCCATCACCTGGTGTTCATGTGTGCAATCGTTTACTATCATGTCAACATACCAAACTGATTGCTTTTCTTTTCCCCTTCTAGCGAAATGCGTTGACATTCAGCGTCTGATTTGCACACGCATCCATCATGATGTTCCCCAAACAAGACTTCTATATATTTGTTCATGGTTAAATACTTGGAATAAACTAGTTTAATATATATTATATACTTTATAATCTTAGACTTGAAAAAATATTTATAAAACACTGCTTGGTAGACTCCAGTTAATCTGAATAAATTTAAAATAAAATTAGTTTAATTTTTTTAAGTTAAAATGCTTATTTTATTTTTTAAAAATTAAAATTATATTGACGAAGTTGTTATTGTAGCTATCATGTCAACTTAATTCAACTGAATTAAACATAACATAATTTGAAACTTAACCCAGTCTAGATTTTTAATTAGCAAGTGTCCGGGTTGACCTGCAAATAATGCAGGAATTAATAACACCATTTGAAACCCAAGAAAGGCTGAATACATCTTCCATCTGGACATGAACATGGATGGTCTAACTAATACCTGGACAGGAAGGAATTTAATCTAGATAAGCTAATCTTAAAACAACCGAGGATTTGAAAAACTCTTCTCCATGATATCATAAAAACACGGTTTGATCGAATTTTCCAAGTCAAAGAAATTGACTTGGACTGGGACTGGTCCATCAACGATTCCCATATCCTGACACCATTTTCTTCTTCGAGGCACCGGCTTCAGAGTTTTCAGTTTAGCCTTCTCGATGTCACCAAGTAACCGGTTCAACTCTTCTCCAATTTGATCGAATCAGTCTAATAGACAGCCACAATGGTCGGTCCACCTACAAAGTTAGCCACCGTCCTACTCTGTACTCTCAGCCTAGGGTGTAAAAAAAAAAATACTTTTTTTTTTTAAAACAATACAAAAGATACAATGTTAATTACTAGATGACAGTAACGAATATTTTAGGAATAACTGAAAAGATGATACAATAAAAGATTATTTGTTTTGGATTGATTAATTTTTAGTTAATAAAATATTGTGAATGTAATTATATTGTATTGTATTTTTAAATTATTTAAATTATTAATAAATTTTTATTTGAATCATATATTTTATTTTTGTTTTAATTGTGCTATGCTATTATTTACTGTTTACTTGTAATTTTTAATATATAATTAATTAAAAATTTTATTTAAAATTTTATAATCAGAAATTATTAATATCAATACTAATATTAATATCAATATTATAAACATCAATAATGCTACTAATTTCTATAATACCGTGCATCAAATCAACTCTACTTCAATCAAGCTACTAACATGTTTTTAATATGCTTGTCTAGAAATTCACAAATTTCAAACCCATATCAAGCTTTATATGTATATCAATATAACTCACACTATAGTATTTTATTTTCAGGGGAGATAAAGCTTAAATAAAATAAGATCTTTAACCTTTTTAATTATACAAGTAAGAAACAAATTAATAACTCGCTTTGCTTAGGGTTTGTGCTTCTCTTCTTCTTACATAAAAAGAAAGTATATAATTAGAAACAACGAGCAAGAAGTGAAGAGAAGAGAGAGCAGGTTTTATAAATAATAAATAAATACATTGAAAGAAAATTGAAAGCAACACAGGATTCAAAACAAAAATAAGGAGAAAAATTGAAAAGCACTTATATTGCACCTCTAGATCTATTGTTTAGCTTACCTGCAAGTACAAAAGAAGAAATAAAAACTATGATGTTAAATGAAAAATTTAGGAAAGTATTTTGGGCCAAGTATTTTGGAGGCTTGCCTCGGCATCGGCAGGGTACCCGACTGTAGTGGAGAGGCAGGGGAACCGAAGTTTCTTGCTATAAGGCTATCTAGCAGCTGAAAAGTGAAAACTAGTAAGTGTGTGGCCATTATTTTTTTTAGATTAACGTGAGTGTCTGGGCCAGCTTTCGCGTATCACGACTAATCCCACGGGTCCTGAAGTTAACGACCATGTAAGCCTCCAGTGGCCATCATATGAGCAACCAAGGACTCGAACCTGAGACCACAGAGAGAGCAAACCCCTTGATCCCAAGTCCTTACCACTTGGCCACCACCTAGATAGTTGTGTGTGGCCATTATTAATATAGAAAGGGTAGGTTTGATAGTGTCATAATGATAGTGATTTAAAGTAATTTTTTATTTAGAAATGAATTAAAATATTTTTTTATTTTTTATTTTTTTAATATTAGCATATTAAAACTATCTGAAAATATAATTTTTTATTCAAATATTTTTTTGAAATTTTGAAATATATAATTTATATTGTAAATCTATAATCTGTTTGTTGGGCTAAAACTACGTTTCCCGTTTGGAATGCTAGAGAGATGTATGGGCCCATTTTCTATTTTGGGGATGAGTTCTGCATTTGCTGTTTTCTTTTGGGTTACAAAGGGCCCAAGGTCCTCCACTGCAATAATCTAAAAAATCCACGACACTGAAAAAAAAAAAAAAAAAGGAAACGAAAAGGAAGAAGTTTCCACAGCCTCTGCTCCACAAACTCCAGAGGCTGGGAGAAATACAAATTCTCATGGTATGTTAGCCACACTATTTGCGCAAGTGTCGGCTACATGGGTGACTTTCTATGTAAATTTTGTACAATCACTTGCAACTTAAGGATGTGTTTGGTAATATAATAACTGTTATAGTTATATTTTTAAAAGAATTATTTTATTTAAGATTGATTTGAAAAAATATATGTTTGGTTAAAATTATGATTAAAATTAAAATTAAATAAAAAATAGTTTAATATGTTTGGTTAAGAATGCTTTTGAAATTGAGGTTATAAAATAATTTTTAAAAATATATATTAATATTGATGGTTTTTTTATTTAAATATTGTAGATTTAACTATTGCTATTATATTATGAAATAAATAATATTTTATATAAAATATTTTTTATTGTTTCATTAAACTATCTACAATTCCATCATGTCTTAAGAGTGCAACAACATCAGGTAAAATATAATTAAAAATAAAATTAAAATTACGATCAAATTCTACAAATACCATATCATTAAATGATATCCGTCTAATTAAAATAGTATCATTGAATAATGTTTAACATCAGTTTTTAGAATAAAATATAATTAAAAATAAAAAATATTTTTTATTTTGTTGGATCATATCTAGTTTAATGTATTTTTAGTTTTGAACCGGACCGATCCAGCTAAAACAATAAAGCTATACTCTACTATTCGTATGAATAGCTTCACTGTTCATGGAAGAAAACCCATGTCCCACTATTCATGAGTTTTCTTAGCATAATAAGTACCAAAAACCAACTTCTTGTATACTTGTGGTACAATTACAACTGATAATGGACCCTACCGGTAATATATTACTTTTGAAACATTACTAAATAATAATATTTATGATTGTAAGTGAACCTAATTGCAGCCACAATACCAAACAACATTTTAATTAATTTATTTTAATTTTTTAATTTTTTTAAAAATTTTATTGTTTTAACTTAATTTGTCTAAACATGTTTTGAATCCAATTATAACTAGAGCAAAGTTCTATAACTAGATTTTGCATTTGCTTGTTATTTATTATGACTATACATAGGGAATCTCCTGATATTTATGTGTATATTTATATTTTATAAATAAATATTTTCTTTCAAATAATATAATTAATTAGATCAATTCGAGTAGTTTACTTAAGAGTATAAATTCACAAGGAAATTTTATGAAAGCAGTTCATAGAAATGAATTACTATAACAACATAAACAATTTTTACACGAGTTTATGAAGACTCGTTGTCCAGATTTTAAGGTTGCAAGAGGCACATAATTCTCATTAGATCATCATGCTTTCTTGCCTTTCTTTGTTTCTATGTTCTTCTTAAGCCATCCTATAATTGTTGCGGTCTTGTAAACCTTTTTTTCAGGGGTCTAACAAATTTTTTATCACATTCATTTAAAAAATAAAAATTAAACAACGGTGACTTAACTAAAACCAATTATATCCAACTTGGACGAAGCTTATGAAGATTCATATGACATTCATAGAGAATTACAAAGGGATGTCTTGGCTCGCGCGCGACTCATTTTCATTTTCTCCTCTTGGGGGAGCTATCGTACACCAATTCAGGCTCAGGGGATCTTCTCTTGGAGCTCAATCTAACAGGTTCATATTCTTTAGAACCAATTAGATGAGGAAAATTAAGCTTAGCTTTGCTTCCACGAATCTTAAAAGCAGCTTGATCATAAGCAAGAGCAGCATCCTCAGGTGTCTCATAAGTTCCCAGCCACATCCTTGCTCCATTCTTCTTCGGGTCCCTAATCTCCGCCGCATACTTCCCCCACGGCCTCCTCCTCACTCCCCTATATGGACTCCCTTTCGGCAGCGTGACGTTACTCTTACACGCCACGTCCACTCCAGGAATGCCCTGCCCCCGAGGCTCCGATTCAACGACCGCTAACGTTGTTGAGGTCCTTGAATCATTAAAAAGGAGATCATGATCACCACTGAAGCTTGAAGCAGTACCCTCACTGTTTTCCATTTGCGGGCAAGTACTCATTGGAGTATCAAAATCACGATCAGGAGTGCTAACAAGATACTGTTGATCGGACTCCAAGAAATCTAAACCTTCAGATTCTAAGCTGTTGTTCCCTCCTTGCCACATATTCCTGATAAATCTTGGTGTTTGAGTGGATCTTTGTTCTTTGGGTTTCGATGTTCAGTGTATCTTATACAAGTTTAAAGATGCTTTGTGGGTAACTTATTTCCTTCCATTTCAGCAACCTTGTCCTTTCAGAGAAATTTCTGCATTGCTGAGCATTCTTTTCACGTGTTGGAATTATTTGTTTTTTTGGGGTAGTTGGATTGAGGTTTTTTTTAAGGTGTCCAAGCTTTCCAATTGAATAGCATGTCACTTGTGCCAGCAGGTGTGATTAATTATAGGAACTGTATGTGACTCCAAATTTTATTTATTTTTCATTTATTTTGTTTAAAATATATTTATAAACAGAAAACACTTTAAATCATCATTATTAATACAATTCCAAACACACTTCAATAATGCATGACTGACTCTCTTGTCTTGTCTTGGATAAGTAGATTTAGACTTTTTATTTTTTTGATAAGAAATATGATTAATTGTGATCTAAATTTCATTTTTCTTTTGAATTTAATAACTCAAATTTTGTTAAAAAAAAGGATAGGTCATGTATTTAATTAATATGTTCACTCAATTTAAAATCAACAATTTAAATTCAAGGAATATGATGAAAAGTAATGCAAGAGAATCTAGCATAATAACTGTACAATGAAAACTTTTTTTAAGAAGAAATAATTAAGTTTCGATGCCAATGACTGTTTCTTCAATAAATTAAACAAGGTTTGTTTTATTATTATTTTTTTTAAATATGATGAAACATGTCTCTAGTTAAACTCTAACCTAAAAAAGATGCTAAAATAACTCTTATATATATACATATTATTTTTTGCTTTTCTTGGCCTGTGCTAATCCTAGAACATGGGCACCATTAAGCGAAAGACATGAAAAAGAAAATGAAGGGGGGGCAAGAATGAATGGACACACGTAATTATATTCCTTCTTACCAATATTTTGCAGAAAGAAAATGACAAAGAGAATCTTAATAATTTGATAAAATTTACAAACATATTTAATTGCAAGATGTGTCAAAGCATGCTATGATTATATATCAACCCATCGAATTGGATGAGATAGTTGAGAATAATACAGTAACTCTATATATAAAGGAATATTTTTTTTTTAACAGAAACTTGTCTTTTAATGTGGAACTTCTATTTTGGTTTTGTGATCTTACATTTTAGGTTAAGATTTATTATTAAACAAAACATCTATACCAGAAAGATCATGAACACCAGGGTTCCAACCTTTCAAGAAATATATGTTGACAACATAAAACAAACCCAAGTACCCATGTCGGTCCCTTTAGTTTCGTATCATGTAACGAGTATGTACGATAGGTAACACTTTGGAATAATTGAGGCTGCCTTTAATAAAGCAATGACTCAATCTGATTTATAATTTTTAACCCAAATTAAATAAAATTATAATCTTCCGGAACTATAAAATTATCAGAAATTTTTATAGATATATAAATTATTATGAATTTCCTGGTAAAAACTTGTTATTGACAAGGTTTTTATTTAAAATGTTAGATTAATGGATAATTCATTTGATAAAATAACTTGTAACTTGCTAGTGAAAACACTCACATAATATAATACTCGCACAAGAAAAAAATGTTTTAATATTTGAGTTAGTTAAAATAATATTTTTTTTTGTAATGTTATAGGTTTACATTAAAACTGCACTTAGGTAACATGAAGCATTGATTTTAACTTGTACACTTGTATTACCAATAGGAGGGGCCATGATACCCCAAAATTTTCATTTTAATCCTAAATGTTTTAAGATTTTTTTAAATATACCATTGAAATTGAGGGTTATTTCATAGCAAAAATGCACTTCGCACCTCCAAAGAATTCTTTGTTATTCCTTAACCATTATTTATTTGTATTTTATTTTTAGTTTCGACACCTGATACCTAAAATTATAATTAGTTCTGCCGCTGATTAATTGTTATCAATTATGTATCATTCAATTTAAAGTATTTCACGTAATGTAACATGAATTGATTTTGAATTAAAATAATTGTTTTTATTATAAAAAAATAATATGAAATCAAATCAATAAATCAATTATTTATTAACACGCACTCTTAAATGAATTATTTATTTTAAAAAGAACTCAACTTGTATTGTTTGAAAGTACAATTACAATTATTTTTCAAAGTTTTTTTGTTTGAAAATATATAAAAATAATATTTTTTTATTTTTTAAAAATTGTTTTTGATATTAACACATCAAAACAATATAAAAATATCAAACAAATTAATTTAAAATAAAAAATTTTATTTTTTAAAGTATAAAAACAAAAAAATATACATCAATAACAAATTAGTGTAGTATGAAAACACGTTAGAAAGTCCATGCATGTAACACAACTTGTCTCTCCGATTCATTTTTTTCAACGACGTCGAAAACCACTAATTTAATTGTCTAGAACTATATAGATATATCTTTTTCGTAGCTAGGAATCAAATCATATAGATTACACAGTATACTCGGTTTTGATCATCTTTTTGACGCTAACATCATGGGAGAACATAAAATAAACAAAATAAATATGTTGGTCAGATTAATAAGCCCACATAATTGGAATAGTCTCCTGCTCTTTCTTTCTTTCTTTTTTTTTTTTTTGGGGGGGGGGTTAATGGAAAGACAAGCTTGTTAGGTTGGTTGCCATTAATGTGCAACAACCATTTGGTATTGCACCAAACATGTGCATTCATACAAGATGTCAAAGGTTGGCAGCCACCATTGTTGAAGAAGAGTTGGAGTTGGCAGCCACCTTTGTTGAAGAAAAGCCTCCATGAATGCCTATAAATAGAGGCATATGTTAGAGAGCAAAATGAGAGAAGAGAATTGTGAGAATGTGAAGAGAGTAGAGAGGAAGAGAGAGCTGCAATGGCAGCAGCCTTGCTGCCATTGCAGCAGCTGCAAGTGCAGCAAAGAGAGGTGAGAGTTGAGTATGAGAGGGTGTAATCCTCCTCCTCCATGTATTTGTTTTGTATTCTTTCTCTATCTCTAAATATATTGACTTCTCCCGTGGATGTAGGCGGTTTTGCCGAACCACGTTAAATATTGTGTCAGTGTGCTTGGCCTCCTATGAGCAAATATCATAACATCACCGGTCGGGATTCCCCAACAAAGCTCTGATTCTATAAAGTAAAGGAAAGGGCACCGTGCAAAATATCTTCTTTTAAATTGTGTAGATATTCCAGACAAACAATATTTCAATTTTTTCTCGAAATATGCTCCCATGAACTTGATTAATGCAAGTGGTTCGAAAGAACAAAAAAAAGAAGAAGAGGAATTTGATTGATAGATGTGACCGTCCTTTCTTTGAAAGATTGTTGCACGTTTCAACTCATGAATACAAAACACAAGGGATGCTATAGAGCAGGTGCAGTCAGTCAACAGTACTGTTCTCAGATGCCCATGTTCTTCCTTCGTGTAAGTGACCAGAGAAGTCTTCCCATGGATCCAGTTAAAACGTTCGAAAGAACAACGCGTTTTTTATTTTATACATAAAAATCACATATGAACACACGAGAGGGAGCTATGACCAGAGACTGGCTAGTTGTGTTGATAGATTAATAATGTTTATTTGCTGAGTTTCATGCATACGTGACTGAGGAATTCTACATTTAAAACGTTTCTATATAGTGTCTATCAATATACATTACTTACGCTAATGAATATGCAGCTCAAATTCTTCTCCTTTCAAACATCTTGGCGTCCAGTCTCTTTTTCGTAAAAAAAGAAGAAGAAGCTATTGGTAATAAATTTATTAAATCCAATCTTATCTATAATTCGGTCTAAATTTAAGTTAAGGATTAAGATGGATTGACTATGTTTGAAAAAATTTAAATTTTTTTAAATCAATGCTAATGAATTAATTATTACGTCAATTTTCATCTCATTTTATTTGAAATTTGAGATTGGATTAACAAGTCAACAAGTTGACCTATTGAAATAAGTAAAATTTATTAATATTGAGTGAATGATAAGTAAATTTTTATAATCATAAAATTACATCCTAGAAGTGCAGATATTTCTAATAAGAGAATGAATTAGCGGAGAGGTAATTGCATGATTTCTTTCAAAGGATTAAAAATTTATTATATTTACAATATTAAATTAATTTAAATACATAAAAATGAAATAAAAAAATCCTACATTTTCATTCCATTCCTAACTATAGACAAATCACATATACATGTCAATGCTTGCCTATTAAAACGGGATATATTTTCAATAAATAAAATGAAAATAATTTAACATGCATCTTGATCTATTTCCTTAACATGATGCTCTCTACCCATCTCATAATGCATTACGTTAGTTGGAATTCATGCTTCGATCATCTCTAGCTTCATCAGCTTTTATGAATGGATTGTTTGTACATGAGTTGTTCTCTTATTCAATTCTCAAATCTTTATCGGTCGAGGCTTTCAATTATTTCAAGCAAAGAATTTGCTCAATCATCTTGTCTCATGAACGAAATTAAATGGTTCCTATTTTTTAAAATTATTTTTCCGAGAATGCAAATCATCCGTGCACTTTGATTATCTGTTTATTTATTCTATTTGAACTGAAGTAATTTGTAATTGAAGGCTTCCATTGTGTTTTGCTCATTATATAGTCTTTAAGTTAAGTACTAATTAAGTTGGATACTTATTTTAAAAACACTTTCATTCTTTAAAGTTTTCTTGTTTGAGGTGAAAATTAAATAACTAATATAAAATAAGTTAACTGAAAAAATAACTTAAAAGAACTTAAGTACTGATTAAAGAATATTAATTTTCATGTGCTTGTTTTTCATTTCTTTAATTACGTAATCTTAGAAATAAAAGAATTACTTTAGCAGAAATGCGTCAAGTAGAAACACAGTACTCACAACGCTATGATAGAAGGATTTTTATCGGACAAAAAAATGAAATAAAATAAAATAGAACAAAGAGGCTTAATCAATAAAAAAAGAGCATGAGACCCAAGTAAAGAAATGAAAGACTATAGGGACGAAATAAATGCAGTAAAATCTTTTAGGATTTCCATAATCTCTTTGCGTAAAAGCAATGTTAATTACATCGAAGATCAATACACTTAAGTATATATTTTTTTGGATCATGATGGAATACTGAAATTGGTCTTGTAATTCAATATGTGAACACGCGATAATTGGCTATCAAATTGGCAATTTGCCAATATAACAGTACAGTCAACATTATCCATCCTGACAAGAATTAAACTTAAATCATTCTACGTTTCAGTTTCGGGGATCCATCATCCAGTTCCCATGACAAAGATGACAATGATGATGACGATAACGAGGAGGACGACATCAACGGTGATGAGCGCTTATGAGTCACCCTAACAGGTTGATAGTCACTGAAGCCAATCAAATGTGGAAAATTTAACTTGGCTTTTGCTCCTCGCATCTTAAAAGCAGCATGGTCATAAGCCAGGGCTGCATCTTCAGGTGTCTCATAAGTCCCTAGCCATGTTCTTGCACCATTCTTCTTAGGGTCTCTAATCTCAGCAGCGTATTTCCCCCATGGCCTTCTCCTCACTCCCGTATAATTATTCCTCCTTTCTCGTGCCGGCGTGGGCGATGCACCCGGAACATTTTTCTCAGGCTCAGTTTTAATCTTAGCTGTGGCAGTGATTGTTGAATCAATAGGGTTCAGAGGAACCCAATACTGGATTTGCTTATTAAAGGGTTCTGGTTCTCGAGTGTCAAAGGCCACGATTCGAGCGGAGTTGTCTATTTTTAAAAGAATATCGCTCCAGTCCCCTGTCAAGAAGAGCTTGCTAATGCTCATATTGTGGCAATATACAGATGAATTGCTAGTGTTGATCCCCAGTGAAGATTCATCGTCGAGAAGGTGCTGGCGAATTGACTCTATCTGATGGAAATCGGATTGACTGTCCATTTTTTTTTCTTTTTTAGCTACGCAATAGGGTTTTGGTTTGTTTTACAGGGAGGAGGGATTGCTTGGCTTTTGAAGAGGGTAAGGCTATATATGTATACACACACACACACACACACACACACATTATAGTTTCTCGAAAGGTATTTCTTTGAAGCTTCGTTGTTGTGTGGGAGTGGGCAAATGGCCTCATCATTCACATGTTTCTAATGTTCATTAATTAATTTATTTATTTTTGTACTCATCTCTGAGGGTATTTCCTTGGATTGTAAACTACTTATCTCCTTATTATTGGTGAATAACTTCAAAACAACTTGTACAATTTGAACAACTTCCTGGGTACACAGACAGTGCTGGGGATTTAGAAAATAGTTTAGAGATGGACAACGTGCTGACGCAGGCTCAAATTTCCAACTGATTGGATTATTAAAATATATATATATATATATATTTACATCCTTCAAAACATGTTTAATCAGCCAGTACGTTTAATCAGCGAAATTTCACTCTGGTGAGCTAGTACGCTTAATCAGCCTTACGTTTGTTTCCCCTTTTGAATTAACTAGCTTCTAGAATTTTGGTTCGTTCGTCAAAATAAAGTGTGTGTGAGGGCACAATAAAGTGTGTGTGAGTGCAAAATAAAGTGCAGCTTCTTCTTCTTCTTTTTGGTCAAGATGTCAACTTCTTTACGTCGTATAATTTGATATATCTTTGAATTTTCACTATCGCAGGGATCTTTGAGAAGTTTTTAGGTTTGTTTATTTGTGAGAAAATATTTTTTTATTAAAAGTTATTTTTATGAAAAATAAATTTGATTTTTTTTAATATTTAGTTAAATCATGAAAAATAAGTTGAAAAATAACTTATTAATATTTTATTTATTTTTAAATGAAGACCAAATCTTACGGATAAAAGGAGGATGAAATTAAAAAAATTAATAAATTATTTTAAATAAAATAAATAAAAATTAAAATAATAAAAAACCAAATCCAACAAATAAAAAATTGAAAGATAATAAATTTTTTTAAAAATATAATTTTTATAAATTATTTTAAATAAAAATAAATAGTAATAAAAAGAATAAAGATCAAATATGATATATATATATATATATGTATGTATCTTTAATTAAAAAAATGATAAGAGATAAGAAAATAACAATAAAAAACAAAGACTAAAATTTATATAAAAATCAAATTATAAGAGATAAAATTAAAAACAAAATATTCAACAATTAAAGGATTAAAAATCAACTTTGATATCATCAACAAATAATAATATATTCTTAATTTTTTTACAACTTATAAAAAATAAACTTTTTCATGATTAAAAAATATTTTCTGTTTATTAATTTTTTTAACAGTAAAAAACACAAGAAGATATGAAACAAACGGGGCATCATTCACATTCTTCTAATGTTTTAGACCTTTTATTTATTTAATGTAGTATAGTATTTATAATTTTTTTTTATATGTACTTGTTATTCCTTCTTATATTTACTTCAAATTATTAAAGCGAACTGGTTCCTCAAGAATATTCTCAAATAACACGCGCATACACGCACTATTATATGCCGTACTGGATGGCTTCTATTTGCCTCAAGTTATCGAAAAAGAAATTTTTTTTTTTTTCAAGAAAAAGGGTGGTCTGTATTCACGGCGTGCGCGCTCTGAACATGTGGAATATATAGCATGTGCTATTCATAAGGTACGGTCGGTGATTGTTTAATCTTCCTTCATCGAAGTAGGAGTAAGTAAAACATTAAAAAATTCATTAAACTGAAAAAACTAAAAAAATAATTAAATCAATTAAAATTTTTTAAAAATTATTTGGTTTGGTTTGATTTTAATTTTATAATAAAAAAATCAAATCAAACTCAAACAGAAAAAACTAGAAAAAAATCAAGCCAAATCAGAAAAATCGAGTCAAAATGAAAAAACCAAGTCAAATTGATGTGAATTAATTTGGTTTTGATTTTTTTAATTTTTTTAAATTTAATTATTTTTTTAATAAAAACTAAATCAAACAAAAAATAATCACTCCTACTAATAGAATCCTCGTGAAAAGGTTTTTCAAAATGATTTTTTTTCATAATTATGTCAAAAGGATTAATGATTTTATATCTTCTTAAAATCATTGGATTAATTCAGATTGATAAGCTATCAAGGATAAAAAGAAATTAAAAAAACAAAATAAAAACAAAATAAATAAGTTTTCATATGAATTTTTGTAGAAAAACAATAAAACATGTACCGTATGTTTTTACTATCTGTATTTTTTATTTCAAAACAATAACAAGAAAGCTATTTTAGAAAATCTTTTTAAAGTTACGTACAATCCGTTCATTACTCAACTATATATATTGTCTCTAATTAATTGCTAGAGAACTGGGAATGAAAAGAAACTCTTAATTCATTTGCTTCGCTAATAACATAAATTTCAATTTCACTAGACATCACGTATTGTATTTCTTAATAGAAAATAATAATGGTAATTTATTTAAAAAAAATTAAAATGTGATTTTATTTGGAATAAATTGAACCCTATTTCTCAATTCCATTCCTATTTTTAAATGACCCAAATTTGCCCTCAATATGATTTGAATGTTGCATCCTAATTAGAACCCAAATTCCCGACTAAAAGAATAAATCATAACGAGCCTCTCTCGCCTCTTCCTTATTAAAATGGGACCCCTTTTGATCCAGAAATGACCCCTTTTTTTCCCAGATATGTTTAAGTTATATATATATATATGTGTGTGTGTGTGAGCAATATAGTTCTAATATTTTTTTTAAAATCATGTTCACATCATTATTTTATTTTTATAAACAAAAAGAACAGAGAATTAGTACTGCAAGTCTCAGTTCTTGCAAAACAGTCTATTTTATTAAAGTTTAGAGACTCTTTGATGATTATTCAGCAAGTGATTGTAATGAATGAGAAAAATAACATTAAACTCTAATAACAAGAATAATTACTCTTAGCTTTTATATAATAAATGCCTTTAAAATATATGATAAAAAGATTCTTTACCATAGTGGTTCAAATATTATTTATAGTCTTTGTACTTTGAATCTTGTTATTATTCATAAACATCATAAATTAATTAATGAGACTTGCCAAGGCCAAAAAGAGTTGGCTAGGGTCTAATGAAGCACTCTTGCAGATGAATGAAAGGGTCCGCAATTATTTTATTCATTTCTTCGACTGGATAAATAATTTGTATTCATTTCCATTAGGTGTTTTCTCAGCTTAAAATTAAAAAGAACGATGGTGATGATGACCAAATGTTGAAATGAATTTAAGGATAAGAAGAAAAAATTAAAAAAAATATATTATACACAATTCATTGATAAAAAAATATTGGAAACCAAAAGGTGCTTCTTGGCATGAGTCAAATCCAATTCATTCTTGGCTTCTGTTTTGGAGATCCATCGTCTAATTCTGAAGACTAGGATGCCAATGACTACGACGGCTCCGGTGACGAGAGCTTATCAGTCACTCTAACTGGTTGATGAGCTAGCAATAATCGAGCCAATCAAATGTGGAAAATCTAGCTTAGCTTTTGCTCCCCGCATCTTAAAAGCAGCTTGGTCATAAGCCAAAGCTGCATCCTCGGGTGTCTCATGTGTCCCTCGCCATATTCTTGCACCATTCTTCGTAGGGTCCCTGATCTCTGCCGCATAATTCTCCCATGGTTTTCTCCTCGCCCCCTTATAATCATTCCTCCCCTTCGGTGCTGTGGTAGATGCACCCTCAACATCTCTCTCGGCCTCATAGCTAACCGTGTTAGTGGTTACTGAATCAATATTAGGATCCGAAGGAACCTGTTGCCTTTGCATATCGAAGGATTCTTGTTCTAGAGCGTTGTTGACACGGTTTGACCCAAGCTATTTATTTCTAATAGGATATCACCCCCAGCTTGATCCCTTGACAAGATGCTAAATCTCAAAGCCCTGCGGCAATATATTGGTGCGCTGAGGTCCTGCACTGGTTCAGCTTCGAGAAGGTGCTGGCCGATTGATTATAACAGTGAAAAATCGGACGGTGAGGCAGTTTGACCGTATATTTTTTTCGTATTAACTCCTAGTTTTTTTTAAAAAAATTATTTTTTAACTGTGCAGTGAAGAAGGCAGTATATACTCTTTCACATGCATTCTAATTATTTTATCCGATTAATACCTCGAATAAGAGGCAAACAAACGGAACAGATGCCTTTGTTTTGGAACTTGTTTCATGTGCGATTGTTGGGAATCTTCAAAGGATTTAAATTCGAAACTGTAATCTATCCTTTCTTTATTTTTTTAGACCGTCCATTTTGTTTGCATTCAAAACCGTACCCAGGTTGATTATAATGGGATTTCACTTGCTTTATGATATGTAGAAAAGCTTTATTAATTTCCAGTTTTACTTCCTTCGGATTTCCACTACGCAGTTTCTTCTCTTGAAATCCACCATATGAGATCGGAGTCATGCATAAGAAGATTCGATGGAGAGAGAGCATAAAACTTGAACTTAGCAGGAGTTAATGTATTCACTTTATTTCACGATATTTATCACCCAATTGTCTCATTTCATGGGCAGCATCATACTGAAAGAGATTTTATCTATTCCGTGACCCGTGTCAATGATTTCTTTCTTCTTCTTCTTCTTTTTTTTTTTAAATTTTATTTTTCAAAATTATGTTATTTTGAATATTTTATTTTTTAAAATAAAAACTATTTTTTTTTAAAAAAAATAACTCAATGTTATCTTGTTTTTAACGGGGTCATTTGAATCACAGATTAACTAGATTTTTTCGGATCCATCTAAACCCAGCTTAACATGTATCAAGTTGACTTATCGGTCCGGTTTCTAAACATATTATTTGTTTGTTAAGAAATGATAACAGTGAAGTTAATTTTTTTATAACATGGATTGAGCCTTACAAATTCATAATTAATAGTCAGACATCATCCGTTACGTTAATTTTAGTAGTAAACAGAGTAAAAAAGTCGTGTATTTACCACTAATTAAGATTGCTTGATCAGTCGCCGCTATAAAATAAAATTAAAGGATTATTCTAGCCCTCTTTCGCATTCAATGGAGCATCATAACCTCCTTAACTTCAATGAGGCAACCAAGAACTCGCTGTATCATAGACCGGAGATCAGTTGGTCTAAGAGAACTCGGCATTCGATCCAAAATCTCACAAGAGAATCTAAAGAAACAAAAGTTGGAATTAAAATAATAATGTATATAAATAATTCAACTATAATTTTTGGCCAGCCAAGAACATCTGTTCATCCGATGGCTCTAGTTGCACATCAAGAATCAAATCTCTATGTTCTCCGCTTGGACTTCGGAGATTCATCATCCACTTCTGACAACGATGAAACCGACGATGCCAAGGAAGATGGTTCAGGCGAGTAACGCTTGTTAGTCACTCTAACAGGTTCGTAATTGCTCGAGCCAATCAAATGTGGAAAGTTAAGCTTAGCTTTTGCACCGCGCATTTTAAAAGCGGCCCGGTCATAAGCCATAGCCGCATCCTCCGGTGTCTCATAAGTCCCCAGCCATTGTCGTGCACCATTTTTCTTGGGATCCCTAATCTCGGCTGCATATTTCCCCCATGGCCTTCTCCTCACTCCCTTATAATTCCTCCCTTTTGGTGGCGGCAAGTAATTGGATGCATCCTCCTCACTTACTTCAAACTCATAGTTAGATGTAGTGGTCATTGAATCAACTTGATTCCATAGAGACCATTGCATATCAAGGGACTCTGGTACCTGAGTGCCACAGGCCATGGTTTGACTGGAGTTATCTATTTGTAATAGGATATCACTCCAATTCTCCATTGAGAAAAGCCTATTAAAGCTCAAGCTCTCGAAATAAACCGGCCGAGCTTGGATGCCACTGTTAATCTCTGGAACCGGTTCATCTTCGAGAAGGTGATGGCGAATTGATTCTAATAGAGCAAAATCGGAAGGTGAGGCAGCTTGACTGTACATTTTTTTTCTTGGAGTATTAGCTTCGATCGAGAGAAGAGGTTGTTTGTAAGTCCTGTAGTAGAGAGTGAGGAATGACTTTTTTCAGGATTTTGAGTTGATGTATTTATATATGATAACATTTCAACGTCATTTGATGTTTCTGTGAAGTTTCATTTTTCTATAGTATAGTGGGATGTTGGTATTCAATCACACGTTTATAATGTTTTGGATCTTATATTATATATATTTCTATACTTTCCTATTTCTTTAAAATGTGTAAATTATTCTTTGCGAAGGACATGTACTATCAACAAGCGCGTGGGTTTTATTTTTATTAGGTTTTTTTATGTTAATTTGTATATCAACTAAGATTAAGTTTATTTTTGAATAATTTAATGGTGCATTTTCTATATTAATCTAATATATATATATATATATAGGTATAGATATTCATTGGTTAAACCGAGAAAATAAAGAATTTTTTTAACCATCACACCAGCTCCTTAAGATTGTGTACAATCTTTATAGCAAATACTAGTTGACAAAAAACATAGTGTTTTAGTACAAAACTATATTTTATGGCTTGAGCTTCACTATTTTTTTTTATGTAAAAAATTGCTAAGAAAAAAAAATCTAATACCTGATTTATTAATTTAATTAGTAATTTAAATAATATAAATAAAAATATAGCAACAATAAATATAATAACAAAAGAAATATCTACCACATGGATAAATGAAAGGAACAAGCAAAATATAAAAAACTTAATATTAAAAAGCAAAACTATAGTTAAAAAAAATAATGAAAAAATCCAATTCAACCAGATTAAATTGCAAATTTTGTGATCATAAATATAAGATTGAGATAACTTTATAGAAAAAAAAACAAGAAAAAAGTTTGAAGATCAATTCTTAATAAATCAAATGAGAATATAATAACTTTATAAAAAATAAAATAAATAAAAAAAACTAAACATCAATCTCTAGCAAATAAAATGTTATGGGGTGAAAAATATATAATTAAAAAAAACTAGGAAAACTTGACCTGAGCACACCCGGGTCATGATACAAAATCCTTAACCCAATCATGATACTAGGATAACTATGTTTGAATGCAAATTTGATAAGATCATGAATTTTAATTATCAAACAACCAAATATTAAAGGATAAAAATAAAAAAATTATTTAAAAAAAGTAATAAAAAATATGAGTTAACTTGGGATAACCTATTAACTTTGCCAACATGGAAACATAATTGGGATAAACCTATAGAAAAAAAAGAGAAAAAAAGTATAAAGATTAATTTTTAATAAATAAAAATTTGAATGATAAAATAAAAAAAAATAAACTAGGCTTGAGCTTTGAAACTAATGATTTTGATCATGAACTTAAGACTAATCTCATTGAAGACCAATTACAATAAATAACAAAGCAAAACTAAAAAAAAAAGATAAAAAAAATAAGAAAACATAAACTTAAAAAAACTAAAAAAAAAATCAAGCAAATCCAAATATTCATCTTGAAACCGTTCTAATCTTTAAAACATTCAACTCATGAAATCCTGAATCCGGATTTAATCAAGAAACTTAACTCTTAATTAATTTAATTTTGAAAGATGAAATCGTGAAAAAAAATATTAATATAAAAAACTTTTCAAATAAAAAAGATAACAATAAAAAAATGAGGATAAAATTTGATAAAAGATAAACCCAAAGAGGATAAAATTATAAAAAAACTCTAAAAATCAAACTCATACAAAATGAACAGCAATTAAAAAAACAAAATTCAAATTTAAAAGACTAAAAACCAGTGGGGGCAAAATTAAAAAAATATTTGTAATTTAATACATTGTTCAAAATTAAAAAATAATAATAAAAAGAACAATGATCAAATATGAAGAAATGTTTTTTGAAGGAGTTGGTGTTGAATTTGAGAGGAAAGGTAAGAATAAAAAAAAAATTGCTACATACACCAAACTACTAAAGATGGGTCTAGTTTACAAGTTATTTTATTATGTAAGAGACCTCAAAATTTTCCAAATATCACCCTAAAAAAGTAATGTCTGGTGGCGCGACAGCCTCACATGTAGAAGTTATCTATGCATCAAGTTTTTTTAATAATATTTAATGTATATAAATTACAATAAACCCTTGAGTAACCTTCAAATCTAAAACAAAATTAATGTAAAATGTTAAAAAAAAAAATTCTCGTGAAAGAGTTATGTTATTTTTGTCTTTAAGAGCCTCAAAATAATTATATTATTTTGAAAAAAAATTAAAAATACCAAAAAACCTCTTAGTTATAGATATTATATATATATATATATATTATTATAAGATTAAATTAATAATTATACTATATAATAAAAAATAAATTTACTAAACTGATCATAAAATTTGTTGAAGACAATTATATAACAGTGAAAAGATCATCTTTTCATTAATATATAATAATAAAAAGAAGTTAAGCTAGGAGTTACTAGAATTACAATAACTTCACTTCTCCTTGAATGTTTTTTTAAAATTGATATAGATGCTAATGCCATCATCATTCTAACTGCTTTCTCATACATTAATTGACAATACCTTAAGGCTAAAAGAGTTAAAGGTAGTATATTGTCAAATTAACGAAAGGGAGATTTGGGTATAATTGAAGTGATTGAAGTTTGTTGCGTTCAATCAGTGAGGCGAAAAGTGGGAAACATCCACCGTATTGCCTCCGTTAATGGAGGAAATAGGAGGGCGGGCACCTGAGAGTTACATTAGTTCATCATTAGTTTATTTTTACACAACTCTGAAAATAAAGTGATAGAGAGCAACAATGATATGTCTACTCTATTCTAACTACTTTCTCATTAATTAATTGACGCGCTTTAAAAATAAACAAAGCTAAAAGAGGCAAGGGAAATATAATAATTAATATTTAATGTAAGATTGATTAATTAATGACAGGACATTTTGGTTTTGTATAGGATTTAATTCACGAATTGAATATGTTGATTGATATTAAAAAAAAGAAAAGAAGGAGAGAATTCAAAAGTAGTGAGAACCATCCAATGTATTTCCTCAACGAATGAAGGAAAATTTTGCAGTTATATTAAGTACATTCATACTCATGCGCGAGAACCACTGCATATTATATAGTATTATTTATATATTTCTTGATCATCACGTGCGCAATGACTTAGTTCTTTCTTCTTTATTATATCACCATTATTAAATTCAGCTAAATCTGGTCAGTTTTTAGAAAAAATAAAAAAAATCAATTTAAAATTGATATAAATCAATTCATTCATCTGATTAAAACGTAATCTAACCTAATTATTTTTTTAGAAAATAATATAGGACTTGATAAATTTGAAGGGAGATAGCAGGTACACAAACATCAAGAGGTCTCAGCTGTGTCTATCGGACTTCGCCATAAATATCTGCAGATGCAAAGTGCAAAATTCCATGGATGATGCTTGAAAAAAGAAATTATTACATGAACATGGTTCATTGGACGAAATGAATCGCATTGTCTTAATTCACTCCATCAACTGGTTATGATTTATAACAGCAGAACAGGCTCAACTGATCATCTGTACAGTATTGCTCCAACCAATCTGTGTTTCGTCCAATGGATCAGGTTATGTAAGAATTTCTCTTGCGAACAGGTGCATAAATTCGTACAACAGGCACTAGTACTGCTCATGAAACTTGGCATGACTGATGCCATAACTAAGAGATTAAACCGAGCAATTCAACCTGCAGCACCACACTCGGACAGATGATACCGTTTTAATTCTATATATCAGAACAAGACAGCAATCACGAACCAGTGATTTGTCACAACTGTTGGGTGCTGATAATAAAAGTTATCAAACGATTGTGATCAGTCTGTTCAAATATAGATTGCAAGAAAAGTGATGAAATCTACATTAAAACTAAACCAAAGATTAATTCTTATGATTAAGACTAATTAAAGATAGTTAAAATGATAATAATTAATTTTATTGATTTTTGTCTAAATAGTTGTCATGATGGCCATTACAAATAACTCATTACATATTTATAGCAGTAAATCTCCGCGGTGTTCATATATAATTAAGAGTAATAGGACTAAAACCACTCATAAAAAGAAGTGTTAATTTATATCTCGATTGATGCAATGATGATTTAGCCATACATAGTAGATCCAACTCCCTTGAGAAAACTCAAATTTATTGAAACTTTAACATGTCTCTAATTAATAAAACTCAAATTTATTGAAACTTTAACATGTCCGAAGTGTCAGAGGAAACAAATCCCACAACTGATCTTGCTTTGCTTCGTCCAACGTGGTGAGTCATTATATTATCTGAAATAGATATAGAAGATGAAGGCTCTGGTGAACTCCGCTTCCTAGAAGTCACCCTAGCTGGTTCCCAGTTATTGTTAGATCCGATCAGATGAGGGAAATTAAGCTTAGCCTTCGAGCCACGCATTTTAAAAGCAGCTCGATCGTAAGCTAGTGCGGCATCCTCAGGCGTCTCATAAGTCCCGAGCCACGTCCTCGCTCCATTCTTCTTAGGATCCCTAATCTCCGCCGCATATTTTCCCCATGGTCTCCTTCTCACACCCTTATACTGCAATCCCTTTTCCTTCAGCGGTGGTGCTCCAGACTCGCGCGGTGCCACTTCCAATGGAACAGTTGTTTGTGGAAACTCTTCTGTCGTCGTGGTCATATTAGATTGCAACGACATTGATGGAAGCCATCCGAAGTTAACAGCATCTCGGAGAGCATTGTAAACGATCATATCCTCTGAATCATCTTGCTTTAATGGCAAATCACCCCAGCTTTCTGTTGAATAAATATTACTAAAGCTGAGGCTCTCGTAAAATGTTGGTGCGTTAACATTACTGGTACTGGCAACAGTATTAATATTGCATTCCAGAACATCAAAGCCTGATTCCAAGCTCCTCTCTCCAAACATTTTGACCTGTACTTTTGCAGGATGTGGTTTCCCTCCTCTTCTTTTTGGGTTTTCCACATGAGCAAGTTTGAAGATTTGTTACTGTCATTTATATAGGAACTGTGAGGAGAAGTTGAGGATGGCTGCCTATGATTCATCACAATTTACAGGTGAAACTTTGTGGGGTTTCTATGAATTTTCCTACCATTGAGTGGAATACATTTTTTTTTGGGTCACATGTTACAATTGATTTTCTATGGATAAATGATAATTTTTTGTTTGTCCATTTTTTTAATATATTTTCAGCCCCATCATAGAGATTTGGAGTTACTAGCAGCCTAATAGTGCCAAACAATGCAAATCCTCTATGATATCAAATTATTAACAATGCATACCTAATATTTGTTGCTATGCTGTATAATTAAAATATTTTTATATATTATTTTGATATTAATATATTAAAACTATCTAAAAATATTAATTTAATATTTTTAATAAAAAAATTAAAATCACTTTAAAAATCAAATTCTAACACAAAAATAAACGTTGACTCAGTGTAACCAATAAAAGTCTAAATGCCTTAATTAAAATGAAAAAATTAATTAAATTTCATGTTAATTTTTTTTTGTGTACTTGTTTGTTAAGGAGATCTGCATGTATTAATTTAAAATAAATTCATTACATAAATATTGCTAACTACTTATTGAATATTTTGTTTCTCTAGAAATACCAAAGCAATTAAAATGAAATCAAATAAAAAATATGGATGTACTATGACCATAAGAAAGAAAAACCAATACAATTAAAATGCAATTTGTTCTAAAATTAATATATAGTGTTGCAAGTACAGGATGGATTGCAATCGCATTAGGTTCTATAACAAAATTTGCAATGTTTGCCTTGTGTTGAGTCCCCACTCTCCACATTCTTAGACTTTGTTAAAGAAAACTATAGACAAGGGTGATACTTGGTTCATAATTTAATTTATGCAAGTATATGACTAATTTATAATTTCTTTCTCCATGACATGTGCATATCGTGGTGCTAATTTTTTAAATCCTATATAAGAGTATAGGATTAAAAAATTGTTTCTCGACCTGTGTGGATATCTCAAACACTGTTTTTATGGATTCAATAATTAATATAGTTTTTAACGGCTCAATGAAAGCTATGTTTGTGATTTAACTTTGTTGTATTAAATTAGATTTTAATATTATATTAAACAATTCAAATTAAACAAAAAAATACAAAAATAAAAGAGAGATAAGTTGGGTTTCATTCATATTACATGATTACTTTATTCTAAAAAAATTATATTAATATAAATACAAAAAATTATATGTAAACTAAAATAAAAATACTATTCTACTTTTAATAGATAAAAAAATATATTTCATAACAATATATATATATATATATTTGTTCTACACGATACCTCCAATATACTCTTCGATTTGTTAGATTCCTTTAAGTTCATCACTATCCCATATAATATTAATCATTTTACCAACTCCAGAAGGATAAAAATCAATGTGGAGAGAACGATTTTATAAAGCAACACTGACATGGAGGCCACCACTATTTGCCCCAGATCGACTGTGCTTGACATCCAGAATCCAAAAATCAAATTTCCCAATAAACACAATTTGAAAGGTAAAATTAATTAGTAAAATTAAGAAGACACCTTTTATTTTTTTCTAAACCTTTGTGTTTCTTGAAAAGGTTGTATTGTTTCTTCGAGTAATCAACTTTGTTTAATTAAATTATCATGTAAAAGAATAATTAAATTGAGACACATTTTATATTTTCTTTTTCTTGAACCATTATGCTCCATGGAAAGTTTGTATTATTTCATCTTCGTCAACGCGTTGTTTCATATAACATGTCATTGTCAAAATAAAAATAAAATAAAAGAGATTTTTTTATTTTTATTTTTTCAAATCACTGTGATTCTCAAAAAGGTTATGTTATGTTATTTTAATTAATTTTTTATTTCACAATTATTATTACATATTGAGTAATTAAAAAAATAAAAAAAATTCTAATCAGTGTGTTGTTTGGAAAATATGATTTGATTGAAGAGTAAAAAATCAATAAAAAAATATACCTAATCAAAAACTTCTTGACTGAAAAATGGAAAAAAATTGTGAAGGGATAGAATTACAAGTAACGCAAAATTATTCAATTATTTTTTTTCAAAATATTAAAAGGAATTACATATCTTGCGCATAACACACCACTAGTTGAGAGGAAAACCAGAAAATCAAAATCGCATTCCAACAAATTAGTTTAATTAGAGTAGATTTCATCGTCCATTGGGCCCAAGAGGGCCTGGACCTAAGTCTTAAACTCAAAGATTTGTGGTCTGGGCTGGTCCAAAATGACTGAAATAGCTAGCTTAGTAAAATCTTAATCCTAATCCACTAAACGGAAACTAATTGCTGTACGAATATAGAGTTACCTATTCCCATGAGAGTGTACGCTACCCTTTTTACCTTTTTTTTTTATTGCCCTTCCTACCTTTCATACAAAACCTATTAACTAAACATTAAAAATTGAGTTGATTTTTAGTAAAAATGTCATAAAATGATTAAATGATATATGAGAAGATAATGAGTATTTGAAATAGATAAGCAAAATATCTATTAAGTATTAAAACAATTCTGATTTGAAAAATCATTTGTTTCATTTAATTTTATTTAATTTTTATATTAATAAAAAATAAGAAAATTTTATGCTTGCATTCGTGAGCGAACATGTCATTTATTTCTTATTTAATAATTTATTAAAAAAATATATTGGTGCATAAATTTCATGAATTTTCAAAAAAAAAAACATAGAATTTTTATAAAAAAAATTAAAGATTTAGTTGTGTAAGTTTTGAAAAAAATCCAAAAGTAAGAGTTGTCGCACATGGACACGCGATGTCGAGGAGTCAAGAAGTTGCTATCATATTGTTTGGTTCAAGATCATTAAGAAACTTGAGTATATTAGTTTTATCAAAGATTCTAAGGGCACGAGACTAGTTGTGATTAGAAAATATATTAGTACCTTTAACATATATTATCTGAGGTAAGTTGTATTATGTGGTTTAAAAGTTTTAATGAGTTTCTAATTGGTAATATATTTATGACCTATGATAAAGATTCACTCGTGTAAATAAATCTTGCATTTCAAATTTATTATGGGTTTATGTGTCCAAATGAATTCACATGAAAAAGATCTATGTAGATGTCTTGACATAGTTTGTATATCTTGAAAGGCAGAAGAGTTTTTTACAACGCGTGTGTTGTGGTGGAAAATATTCCTAGTTAAAATTGATGAACATTTAGAATAACTATGAGAATTTTCTAGTCAATTCATAATATTTAAATATTAGCCTATTTATAGGTCTAAAATATTAACCATTAATTCTCATGAATTAAAATTTTTAGAGATTGTTGAAATATTGACCAAATTCTCCTAGATTTAGTAAATTAATTATTAAATTTAGAATACATGCAAATATATATTTTGTAAAAACTGCCAAAACACAAGATATGTGTGTGCATCTGTATCTATTAAGGAAAAACATGATTTTTATATTTTTAAGAAACTTGGTCATATGCAATTTAAATAAAAATTATATTTTTAAAAGAAAGATTTTGTTGTTGTTACATTTATGGAAGGGAGCCGATTCAATTAATACGAAAAAAAATCTCACGTGTAGGTTATAATTCCAGGTATTAAATATAGGAGAGTAAAAAAATAAAAATTAATTACAAAATTTTTATCCGAATTGTGAAAATTTGACTAAAGCCATGTTTGGCAAAACACAATAATGTGTTTTTAAATTGTTTTAAATTGAACAAGATATAAATTTAAAACAAATTATTTACCAATCAAACTCAACTCAAAAGCAACCAAATACCAAACCCAAACATAATCTACGTGTCATAATTTTTTTTTGGGTTATCCCCCCAAAATTTATTTTTTTCCCTTCCTTATAAAAAAATAAAAATAAATAATAATAGTAAAAAGAATGATAATTTTGGCAAAAGTAGGGTAAGGAGGATTTCAAATGTATAAAAAAACTAAGCAGCAATTTTGAATGGAATTAATAGATTAATTGTATCTCATTATACCCAAAATAAGAGAGACAATGCAGATTCAAGATCAAATTAAATAATTATTTAATAAATTTATATAAAATTAAGCCTTAGGATATAATTGTATTTTTAATTGGTCAATTTGATTTAATGAATGGCCAAATCAAAAGTTTAATTATGATTAAGAATTAATTTGGATCAAATTAAAGGATTTAATTAAGTGCAACGATTTAATTATAATTTAAATAAATCAAATTAATTTTATTAAAAACTTAATTAATAAAAAATTAAGTTTGGAAGGTCAATTTAAGCTTAATTGAGAGGATTTAATTTTAGAGGGCCAAACTTAATTCTTATAAGGTCAATTGATGGAAATCAAACGTAAAATTATAAGAAAATCAAAGTTTAGGATCAATTAAGGATTGAATAAAAAAAATTCAACCAAAGACTTTTTTGGAAAAGACATCAAATTATGGGAACTCAATTTGTTTAAAGTAGAAGAGAAATTAAAAAAAAATTAAAAACTTGATGGTCAATTTGCATAAACTTAAAAATAAAGACTAAGATAAACAAGATGCTAAAATTTAGGGTTGATATTAAAGTTTGATAAGGATGAAATTATATAAAATTAAAAATTCTAGTTCAATTAGGGAAGCAATTAAAATAATAAAAAATCAAAATGATATTTGATTAAATTCCTAGATTAAAATCAAAACATCTAAGATTAAAATAAAACCAGATTATTAAAATTAAAATTACTCAATTATCATAAACGAGATCAATTGAGAGATAACAAAAATTCAATTTAAGATCTCAAATGAGGATTTTATTTGTCTGCACGATGTATCAGTGTTGCAATTTATGTTTTGTACGCAAAAACATTATTTTTTGTGTTTTTTTATTCACAACTCAACTTGTCCTACATATACATTATATAGCTAAACGAGTTCTAAATAACATTTTTTTTTTTCTTATCATTAGAATCAAACTCTTTGATAATTTATTAGCTATCATATTTGCATGTAATTTTACATGCCTCAAATGCATAAGGTTATTTGTTTAATCAACTTAAATTAGTTATGGATCAACATTCAAATTTATTTTTCTATTTAATAGGTTAAAACACCAATAAAAAAATTAAAATTTGATCATTCCTCAAGGTATCTCTACTTATAAATTATTCAATAAAAGGTTGTGAAACTTTGGTCATAAAAAATTCACCCAAATCATATATAATAATAAAACAAAAGTTTCAAAACCATCTAGGTGGTGGCCAAGTGGTAAAGATTTGGGATCAAGGGGTTTGCTCCCTCTGTGGTCTCAAGTTCGAGTCCTTGGTTGCTCATGCCACTGGAGGTTTACATGGTCGTTAACTTCAGGGTCCGTGGGATTAGTCGTGGTGCGCGAAAGCTGGCCCGGACACCCACGTTAATCTAACAAAAAAAAAAAAGAGTTTCAACTGCAATACTATTAGTTATTTGCATTCATAAGCAAACATGTTTTTTCTTCTCTGTTTCTCTCTCTCTTTTTTTTTATGATTTATTATGAATGCATGAATTCCCAAACAAATAAAAAAAGCTTTTAGTTAAAAAGATAAAGATTAAATTACACAAGTTTTGAAAAATAACTTTTTTGTATAAAAAAAGTGGAAGTTTAATCAAGAAAATAAAAGCTTATTAATAATTTTTATCTTCTTTTAAAACAATTTTTTTAAATTGTTTTAGAAATTTATAATGAAAAATTTATTCCATTAATCTTAAAACTATAGTTTTTTTAAATACAAGATATATAAAATATAATGGTATCCTAAATAAAAAGGAATAGTGGCAACGGATAGAATATATTTAAATTATGCAAGGTGTAGCTTCAACTCAACTCTAACATCCGGGCCAATAACCCACCTTGGATCATTTTTACACAGAGGGTTATTTAAAATTAACGGGCCCATACGAACCATATAAGCACCTCTATGTATATCATAAATTATATTATTTTTAATATAAATTTTTAAATATTTTTTTTAAATTCAAACCTCTATAAAATCATATTATTCTATATTTAATTTTTTTAAATAAAAAAGAATAATAAAATTTCAATTTATAATTATTTGGTTATTGAAATTTTTATATTATATTTAAAAATATTTTAATCTAATAATTAAAATTCTAAAATATAATTTANTGGGCAAACACGTGTGATTTCTTCTTCTTTAGCTCCATCGACCACCATGATGACCATCATATGCCTCCTGATTGGACAATCTCTCTTTAATAATTCATCACTGCCATTTCTGATCTCAATCTCAACGATCGGACCGTACCATTGCATCCGGAACGATCAAATTAGCTGGAAACAAGTCTGAAATCGTCCAAATCGCACTTCAGACGGCTAAGATTTGATCAAAACAATTTTGGCCTGTTTAACGGCCCAGATTCAATCTCAGAACCGGTTGCACGTAGACTTCGCCACACAGGATCAAAATCCAGGGAGCTGACGTGGCTGTAATGACGTGTCATCCACGTAGGACATATAGGTCAGCAAAATCTAACGTGGCAGTTTGACTGGTTAGAGTGCTGATGTGTTAGGTGACGTGTCTGATGACTGTGCAGAACTGCTGACGTGCTTAATGACGTGGCAATTTGACTAGTCAGAGTGCTGATATGTCAGGTGACGTGTCTGATGACTGTGCAGAACTGCTGACGTGGCTGATGACGTGGACAGTCACCCCGCCGGCGCGTGCGGCGGTTTCCGACGTCCGATTTCGACGCGGTTTTCACCAGTGGCTTCGTCTCTTCCTCCTCTACACAATGGTATGGTCAAAACACAATTTTGACAACTTTCATTTTTGAGCAAAATCAAACATCACGTTAAAACCATGTGCTCTGATACCAATTGTTGGGGAATCCCGACCGGTGATGTTATGATATTTGCTCATAGGAGGCCAAGCACACTGACACAATATTTAACGTGGTTCGGCAAAACCGCCTACATCCACGGGAGAAGTCAATATATTTAGAGATAGAGAAAGAATACAAAACAAATACATGGAGGAGAATGATAACTTCATTCTACTCTACTCCCAGCCCTCTCTTTGCTGTCATTACAGCTGCTGCAATGGCAGCAACCTTGCTGCCATTGCAGCTCTTTCTTTCTCTCTACTCTCTTCATATTCTCACAATTCTCTTCTCTCATTTTGCTCTCTAACACATGCCTCTATTTATAGGCATTCATGGAGGCTTTTCTTTAACAAAGGTGGCTGCCAACTCCAACTCCAACTCTTCTTCAACAATGGTGGCTGCCAACCTTTGACATCTTGTATGAATGCACATGTTTGGTGCAATACCAAATGGTTGTTGTACATTAATGGCAACCAACCTAACACCAAACACTTACCTTTCTTGAATTACTTTAAGTAAGCAAAGTTAAAGTTGCATTCAAGCCAAGAAGAAGCCAAAACAGCTTAACAAAAAGTGTCATGCCACAAGCAATTCGTGACCTGACCATCAAATTCTAATTTCTTTCTAATTTCTTGTAATCCCCAAGAGGATATATATACCCCATTTCAGTCCCCTGTTTGATTCATCAATCACGGAATCCCACGCAAAATATACACAATCCCCCAAAATATTTTCAAGACACCAAGCACTTCACTCTTACTGAAGCAAGAAAATGAAGGGAGGAATCATTTCGGTATTGGTTGCTGTAGCCATGGTTCAAGTCATGGTTAATCCAGGAGAGGCCATCACCTGTGGGGACGTGAACTCAGACTTGGCTGCTTGCATTTCCTATCTCACCGGAAAAGGTGGTGATTTCCCTCCACCACAATGTTGTGCCGGCGTTATCAAACTGAAGGAAAGTGCTGTCAGCATTGCAGACAAGCAAGCTGCATGTGAATGTGTCAAGGCAGCCGCTGCTCGCATCCCAGATATCAAGGATGAGGCTGCATCCTCTCTCCCTGCCAAGTGCAAGGTTCAAGCGGACTTTCCCATCTCCAAAAACTTCAATTGTGCCGAGTAAGTATTGTCCCCCCATTAAAAATCAATGCATGATAAAAAATTATTACATGAACCTGAACTTTACCAATCTATGTTAACTATTGTTCATTTTCCTCCATCTTCCATTGGTGCAGCATTCACTGAGATGAAGGGAAACATGCAGGGTGCAGAAATAAAGCTTGTGGATGGTTGGGGTACTGTTGCCGATGGGCGATCTTCATATTTAGATTTCACTACTTAAATTAGGTATAAATAAAAGTTGTTATATACAAGAGTCGAAGCAAGGCACCTACTTCTGCTGTGATTCTTGTAATAGAATTTATGAGACTAAGTCATATATATAGCCATGAATGTTGTTGAAACCATTGATCGATCTCTCTCTCTCTCTCTCTCTCTCTCTCTAATTGCAAGCTTCCAAACACACCCAGCCTATCGTCCATGGAAGTACGAATTATATATACCTCAAAGCAAATATGGTTCAAGGTCCGAAACTCAAAATGCAATATTGATTTTGCCAAGGAGTGCGCAAAAGCATTTGACGTCACTCCTATATTATCATTGGAATTTCATCGAATATATATCACCAATCCACTCGCATGGCC
This sequence comes from Populus ilicifolia, assembly GCA_015708895.1. Classification (NCBI taxonomy): domain Eukaryota; kingdom Viridiplantae; phylum Streptophyta; class Magnoliopsida; order Malpighiales; family Salicaceae; genus Populus; species Populus ilicifolia. Next base: position 126,174 of record SRLM01000215.1, read on the forward strand.
AATCTCAAGATTTTATAATGCTCATTTTAAATTTCAATAAATATTAAATTTGTTTTTTTTCCTACTTCGATGTACAGTAAATAAATCTTAACATTATTTATGGAATATCAACTTCCCTTCTTCAAATACACTTCCAGGTAGCTATTTATGGAACTTTCGGAAATGCTTAAACATTTAAATATCTATAAGTAAATTTAGTCGCAACTAAACTAATTTTTTTTTCTTATGGCATCTAATGAGAGTAGAAAACCTACTCCGAAGAGATACAGGCGGTCGATGGTGGAAAACAATTATTGAGATCCACTTGTAAAATAAGTCTCTTTGGTGGAAGCGAGACCGTACGATGACAAAGTTGATAAATGGATGAATACAATATTTTTTTAATTGAAATTGTTTTTTAAAATATTTTATTGAAATATATTAAAATAATATTTTTTTATTTTTATAAAATTATTTTTTATATTGACATATTAAAATAAAAAAATAAAATAATTTTTTTAATTTTTTAAATACTTTAAAAATATAAAAACGACCAGTTTCATATCTGAAAAGACAGTGAATGTTGGCTGAGAAAATGATGTGAGTTAAAAAAACGACCAGTTTCATGTTTGTTTTTATAGCGTGAAGATCCATCAAATCAAGTTGCATGAAAAGAAGCCTTGAACAGAAGAACCTAGGCCCGATTAAGAACTAGGCCCTGTCAAGTAACAGGCAGAATAAAATCACCATCTTTTTAGCTTTCCCTAATGTAGCTGCAATCAATGGACCCATCTCGTGTTTGTTAAAATTCCTAGCTGAAACTTAGTGCATGTGAATTCGTGTTTTCTCTTAAACAGTTGAATGATCAATGGATCGATGGACTGGTGTTTTGAAGGTTCCATTGACACCTCCTAGCACAAGTGACTGCAAAGTTGCAGCACCTCTCTGCCTCTCAACCGCTTCCAAAACCCTTGCTGTAAGTCCTTTTTTGCTTCAACTTCGAAGAATATATATATATATAAAAAGTTTGAATTGTTTACATTTATTTTGACACCCAGTTGCCTGCTGCAAACGCAATTTTTTTCAACGGTGATAGAGTTGAAGTTTTAAAAATAATATAAACTATATTATATAGTATCTTATTTAAAAATTTAAAATTTAAAATTGAGATAATTTTTTTTATATGATATGAAAATATTAATAATTAAGTAGTTATAAGTCTGAATGCTATTATTTTTATTTATTTAATAAAAATTAAAAATAAAATAATATCAATTTATATCAATTTTAAGTAGAAATAACTTTTATTTCAGGGCTATATAGCTTTTTCTTTTTTCTTTTTTTTCTTTTTATAAAAGAGACCAAGAATCCATTGATCGAGAGATTGTCTGGTTTGCAAAAAATTGCTGAAATTTTGGGGTCTAAATTCCATGGTTGTGTTAATGCTTATGTCATTGAGGCACCTGTTTTCAATGGCAGTTTTTCTGTCTATAAAGACTTTATTCCACCTGTGAACGGATACGGGGAGCCCAAATCGTATAGCCCAGTTGTATAATTCATTCCGTCTGCTAATATTTTGGTAAATTATAGGGTTGTTCCGGCATTTACCAACTTCTTACCTATTTCGTTTGCTGCGTTTGCTGGTCTACGAATCTATAATTATTTTGGTCATTGAAAAAAATCATTTCAATTCAAAATTTTAAATTATTTAATAAAATTCTATTATATAATATATACTATTCTTTAATAAAACACACATCATCACCAGCCATGATGTGAGTGAAAGAATATCCCAACGTATTATGCAAGGTGCTCCGGGAACTCTATTTCCTCCACGGAACTCCTAGGCAATGGTGTGAAAGCAACCGAGTTATGGTACGTCACGAAAATGACAAAATGGTTCATCTGAAGCTCGAAGAACTGGAGGGAAATTACGGGAGCGTGAGAAATATTATTTCTGTGACAGGGGGCCACTCTGAAAATACACTTGAAATAATTAAAGCCATGGATGTTTGTTGAATGTTCTGAAAATACACTTGAAATAATTGAAGACATGGATGTTCGTTGAATGTTCCACAAGCTCCATGCCGACAAAGATGACGAGGATGATGTGCACTTCCGTACATCGACGATGCTTGATCACAAGGAAAAAGGTGGCATCTTTACGATACAAACAAGGAAATGGCCTCAAAAATTGCGTAGGCATAGGTAATTTCAAGATTAGTGTTTAACACCCTTGTTTCGGAGGATTGGCGTGTTGCCTTCGTTGAGCATTTCCTGTCATTTAAAAAAAGGGGCATGCCGTACTATGTCATCCTCGGGACGTTGAAAGGGTTGAAAGAAACTGCACTGTTTTTATTTTTGTATTTTAAAAATATTTTAAAATTTTTTTATTTTTATTTTATATTTACTTCAAATTAATATATTTTTATATTTTTAAATTATTTTGATATATTAATATCAAAAATAATTTTTAAAAAATAAAAAATAAATTTATTTTAATACACCTCCAAATAAAAAATATTTTAAAAAATATCTATAATTATGTTTCTGAAAAGGTTTTAAACAAGTGACGGGGTCTACTGGGTCCTTGGAAATGACGTTGCGTCCTCCCGTTTGTAATTGCAGCACGGAGGTAGGATGCTTTTGATTAACAATCAATGATGTGTGTATGGAGACAATGTGAAGAGTCCTTGGTTTTCCAGATGCGGAAGGACAGCTGTGCAACTTTGTGCGCCAGCACTAAGAAAGAAAATATATTTAATTTGAGTCATTGTTGCCATTAATGTTCTGCTTACGTACAGCTGCCTGATTATAAATCTCTGATTACTATTTATTTTTCAATAATTATTGGAAAAGAACAAGCTGTGGTTCAAATAAAACAAAGTAATATTTCATTTCATGGAAGATTGGAGAAAGAGAAGAAGAAAAAACCTATTTTCAAAAATATTAAATGTAATATATTTCTTCATCCAGGAAAATAAACAAATAGTTTTTTTTTTAGGTTTTTTAAATTTATATAGAGTTTATAAAAGAGGTTTTAATTTCACAGTTTGTCTTTACAAGTTCTCTAATGTTTTTCAAATACATAAAATACACAAACAATACAATATCTTTTCTTTTAAATATAAGAATTCTTTAGTAATATCAAAGATTTTTTAATTCTTTAAAAAAACCTATAAGATTTTTTTATTGCTAAACATACCCTTAATTTGATACATAAAGAACCCATGTATTCTCGATTTATGATCCAGTTGGCTTTTTATTTTTGCATGCCTAAAGGCTAGAATATATAAAAAAGGCATTTAGCCTAAATGCATACACCCGTGCGAGGTAAGGAGTGGGAATATAATTCATGTTTAACCTTTTCAATATCGTATACTTTCAGAAAAACATTAGCCAGAAATGTAGTTGAAAACCGAGATTGGTTGGTGCAGTTGGTCCTCGTCTTATTACTTGTTGCTGCAATGGTCCCTGTCATGATCCGGGTGACCAAAAAGAAAGAGTGCATGAAGAAGAAATTAAATAAACAGCTTCTCAGATTCACAATGGGCAAAATAACTTTATGTTAATGCAACAAGAACATAACTTGGAAAATAACTAAGCATCAATTCCCAAGCAATGATCTCGTTTTCTTCCTAACAGTGCTTATGGAAAGTACAATATTTTAATTCAAAGAAATTCCCTTTTGCTGCCTTCTTATGTTCCTGTAAGAGTCGAAACTCCAAGCTGTAATCAGAAACGATACACAAAAACTATTTCCTGATCAGAAATATGCTTTATTTTAGAAGGTGGCATCATCTGTATGTGCAAAGCAGAAATTTTGTGCACCATCTGTTATTTTGGCGACAAGGCTAACTTGCATTTGAAATTTTTTGGACAGAAGTTGGTTGTGGTGGCCGGCGGATCTTCACAGGCAAATGTAATCGTCTTATAGCAAATGGAGCTTTCATAATCATTCGAAACATTCCCTTATCTCCCCCCTCCATTTCTACGCCATCTGGATATTCACGTTTTATATTACTAATTCTTTATTCTTCTATCTTATTTTGTCCATTCAAACTGATTTTGATAGGGTCAATATATTCTTGTTGGATTATAGTATATATATAATTGTACCTTTAAGGTCATGCAGGCAGGCAACATATTTGCACCATTTTAGACCTGAAGAATCTCGGGTTTAAGTCAAGGTTCAAAGGGTCCTTAAAGAATATTTGATTGTTTGTATTGCAAAGGTATGAATCTGTCATTTCTCCTTTTGGCATGGGGCTTTTTTGTGTGATTATATGCTAGCAGGAATTACTTAGTAGTTAATGTACATCAATGTGTTTGAATTTTCTTGTTTAATTGCATATTAATTTTCTTGATGTTGCAGTTTCATTTTTGTTTAATGTCTCTTTCTTTCCTCATATTGGCTCTGATTAAGCTGTGTTTGTTCCAAAATTATAGCCGTTTTCTTTGTTTTTCCTTTCTATTTGTTTTGATTTTTTATGGGATCATAATTTAGAAAACTGAAGGAATTTGCTCTGTGAAATCACAAAGTTAAGCAAGTCAAGTGGGATTTTTAGCTTCAGTAGGGAGAGAATGTCATGGCGATCTGATGTGAAGTGTTTAGCAGTGCAGAATCTCTTTCAAGGACCATCATCTTACAGGGTGGGGCGTAAAAGCTGTAGGATATAGAAGATGGTTGAGAATTCGATTGCCCTTGATGCCATTAACAAGGAAGCTGTAGATCTGGTATGTTCTTTATTGTAAAATGATACGTGTTTAATTATACTTCTTAAGAGAAGGAAAGGGAGAAGAGAAAATAGGAATAGGGTTGTTCTTTGATGCTTACGTTGAATGTCTTTTACCAAGCCACCTGTTCGGTAAAAATGAAAATGGCTTCATGCAGGAAAATATACCCCTCGAAGAAGTTTTCGAGAATCTCAAGTGTACAAGAGAAGGTTTGACCGCTAATGAAGTTCGAGAGAGGTTGGATTTGTTTGGGTACAATAAACTTGAAGAGCAAAAGGTTGAAAACGAAATGTTCATCATTGCATCATTTTTAATCAGTGTATTATGTGATTTTTTATGGATTTATTTGTTCCTTATTCTGCAGGAAAATAAGCTACTGAAGTTTTTGGGATTTATGTGGAATCCACTGTCATGGGTCATGGAAGCTGCAGCAATCATGGCCATTGGTCTTGCACATGGAGGGGTAATTAAATCTACATCTTAATCCATTTATCATGCATTTGCAGTGTCATTTGACGATCGGTATAGCAACTTGAATCAAGAGATGGTTGATTTGTATCAGAGGTGGCGTAGATTTTGATAAAGCCTTCTTTTGCAGAACAAGAGTGCAGACTATCATGATTTTGTTGGCATCATCACCTTGCTTATAATCAATTCAACCATCAGTTTTATAGAGGAAAACAATGCTGGCAATGCAGCTGCTGCTCTTATGGCTCGGTTGGCCCCGAAAGCTAAGGTCTACAAACGCTAGTTCCCTCTTATTTGTATTGTCCATTATCCTATCGCCGCTTGGATTGACTTCTATCTCCGGTTACCAGGTTCTACGTGATGGAAGATGGAGTGAAGAAGAAGCTTCGGTGTTGGTTCCTGGGGATATTATTAGCATAAAACTTGGTGATATTATTCCTGCCGATGCACGTCTTTTGGAAGGAGATCCTTTAAAGATTGACCAGGTAGTTATCGACTACAACAGTATGAGCATACAAGTACATAATCTTAGTGGGTAAAAATTGAGTTGTAGGATCTCTGTTCTTGCCTCTTCGAGTATGTGATGAGACAGTAAACTGCTTTCAGTGAAACTTCAAACGTTTACCTTTGGTTTTCAAATATTGTAATTGCAGTCTGCTCTTACCGGAGAATCACTTCCAGTAACCAAGAGTCCTGGTGACGGAGTTTATTCAGGTTCAACATGCAAGCAGGGTGAGATTGAAGCAGTTGTCATTGCAACTGGAGTTCATACTTTCTTTGGCAAGGCAGCTCATCTTGTTGAGAACACGACTCATGTTGGACATTTCCAAAAGGTTCGTTAAGAGCTTTATGACTCTGCATAATAGCAAAAAATGAGGCTAAATGAGAATAAGTTTCTTAATCTCATGCCTGAGTCGCTCAAACATTTCACAAGAACAGATATTGTCATTATCAATCTTAACCTTTTTTTAAAGTGAGAACCATGGTAGGACTGTTTCCACACAAGTAGGTAACCAGTTAAATTTGTGTGATGGCTCCAGGTTTTAACAGCAATTGGAAACTTCTGCATTTGCTCAATTGCAGCTGGGATGGTTATTGAGATCATCGTGATATATGGGATTCAAGGGAGGGGATACCGAGTTGGCATTGATAATCTGCTTGTCCTGTTAATTGGTGGGATCCCAATTGCAATGCCCACTGTTCTGTCAGTTACAATGGCTATTGGTTCGCATCGCCTGTCTCAGCAGGTTTGTGGAATCTTATCCATAGAATTTTTTTTATTAGATACAGAACTATTCATTTAATTTAAAGAGTCCTGATTGACGATGAGACAGTTGAAAGAGTACTCGAATAACAGCCATCTATGTCTTCCACAGGGTGCTATAACAAAGAGAATGACTGCCATTGAAGAAATGGCTGGAATGGACGTCCTTTGCAGTGATAAAACAGGCACATTGACTCTCAACAAGCTTACAGTGGACAAAAATATGATTGAGGTTCTACTCTTGATTTCTCTATGCTCAACTTATGATAGCTCGGATTAAAAAATAGTAGACAGACTCACACGAAAAGGAAAATTGAAAAATAGAAACTGGAACTGGCTCTACCAGAATTACAGTCACTAAATTCTATAAACTAAAGGACCCTTTAGTTCACTTCTACGGGCTTCCATCAGAGGAAGATGAATCCACGCAGACAAACTAACGATGCATGATGCTCCTAGAATTAACGTGTGCTAAAAAGGCTTCTTCTGCATAAGATCTTGCATCTCAGAGATGAATGAAAGAGTTTGGTTGTGTAAAAGAAAAGGGAAACCATGATCCTTCTTGCTCTACTTCCTTCCACTCAACAAACAAGAATTAACTGCTTAAAAGGCCATCCAAAGAATCTTTCCTATTCTAATAATGATAGATGGTATATAAATTACTTTTATCTAAAGCATTATCCATGCTCTTGCAGGTTTTTGCCAAAGGTGTTGACAAGGATATGGTTGTGCTTATGGCTGCAAGAGCGTCTAGATTAGAGAACCAAGATGCTATTGATTGTGCAATTGTCTCAATGTTGGCAGACCCTAAGGAGGTATTTCATTATGTTTTTTTAATTAGGCTTCTCATTTCATTGATTCTAGAATTTCTTCAAAGTCAAAATGTTAATGTTATGAAGTTAGTTTGTGGATTTCAATACTTTGATGAGCTATCTACTAACAATTTCTTGGGTTTAGTGTCTGAAGTTAGTTTTTGACTTGCACATAAAACCCCATATGAGCATTTTCTGCAGGACTTACATTTACAGTTTGCGTAACTGATCCCTGTTTTCCCTATGAATTTTGACAAACCCTTGTTATGTATTCTGTAATTGTTTGTAAGGCACGAGCTGGGATTCAAGAAGTTCACTTCCTTCCATTTAATCCAACTGACAAAAGGACTGCTCTTACATACATAGATGCTGCTGGGAAAATGCACAGAGTCAGCAAAGGTGCACCAGAACAGGTAGAACATAAAATATCAAGAATACAAGAATAACATGTTTAACCATAATACGCAACATCTGACATCTTTAGTATTTATGCTGCGTAGATTCTTCATCTGGCACACAACAAGACAGAAATCGAGCGAAGGGTACATTCAATAATTGACAAATTTGCAGAACGCGGACTGAGATCCCTGGCAGTTGCTCGCCAGGTGACTGCTGAAATCTTGATGCTCTAATACAGGCATGTTATATGTTCTTCTCTGTGCACCTTTTGAAACAATGAAGTACCTTTCTTCTCTAGGGAGTGCCTGCTGGTACAAAGGACAGTCCAGGTGGACCCTGGGAATTTGTTGGGCTTCTCCCACTCTTTGACCCTCCACGCCACGACAGTGCTGAAACAATTAGACGAGCACTGGACCTTGGTGTCAGTGTTAAAATGATTACAGGTAGAGGCTCTAATATTACCAACATTTAAGTGTGATTCTTGTCGTTTATTTCACCTATAATTCCGGTTTAATGATTTTGTTTTCTTTTATCTTTTGATTATCAGAGTTTGAGGAAACAAAATAAGAAAATTGCATGTCAGGCTTTAGATGTATCTCAGTTAAACTTTGTTATTAAATTTACAGTATACACTAAAACTGTGATTTCGTCTAATGAAAATCTCTCTTTAGGTGACCAACTCGCAATTGCCAAGGAAACAGGAAGGAGGCTTGGAATGGGCACAAATATGTATCCATCTTCATCCCTGCTCGGTGAAGGCAAAGATGATGCAGTTGGAGTACTTCCAATTGATGAGCTCATTGAGAAAGCTGATGGTTTTGCTGGTGTCTTTCCCGGTATGTCATCAGTCATATTTTAAAGACAATAACTGTATAATAGTGCTTGTTTTTATGATTCCTATTCCATTGTTCTCTTTTGCAGAACATAAATATGAGATTGTGAGGAGACTACAAGCAAGAAAGCATATATGTGGAATGACTGGTGATGGAGTGAACGATGCCCCTGCCTTAAAGAAAGCTGACATTGGAATTGCTGTAGCAGATTCAACAGACGCTGCCCGTAGTGCTTCTGATATAGTTCTGACTGAACCTGGGCTGAGTGTAATCATTAGTGCTGTCTTGACAAGCCGTGCAATCTTCCAGAGAATGAAAAATTATACAGTAAGCTTACACTCTTTCAACACCAAATATATTCACGGTTTGATCAAACTAGGAGTGAAAACTTGATGTTCTGATTATGAATCCATATTTTTTTTATTTGACAGATATATGCTGTGTCTATCACTATTCGTATAGTGGTAAGCTTCCCTTGAAAACTACAATGTTACAAAAGAAAATGTGTAAAATGTATCCTACCTCTGGCTTGTCTCATATGGCTTTTGCGCAACAGCTAGGGTTTATGTTGCTCACTGTCTTCTGGAAATTCGACTTCCCTCCATTCATGGTTCTTGTCATTGCCATTCTTAATGATGGTTAGCATTATTAGCTTCTCTGCCTCTAGTTAATTATCTAAAGTTTTATAAATTCCTTTTTATTTATCATTATTATCTCTCTTGCTTCTTGTTTGATTTAAGTTTTTGCTTCCAGGTACTATCATGACCATATCCAAGGACAGAGTCAGGCCTTCTCCCCTCCCTGACAGTTGGAAGCTCAGTGAAATTTTTGCTACTGGTGTTGTTCTTGGTGGTTACCTGGCTCTAATGTCTGTTGTATTCTTCTGGTTAGCTTATGAAACCAACTTCTTCCCGGTAATTCCCCTCTTTCGTTAGCTCGCATTCATCTCTTTTACTGTAGAATTCTGCTGGTCTCTGAAGTTTTCCTCTCAGTATAAAGAGCACATACATGCCATATTGAGATTGAGAAAGGACTATAATTACTTCGTCAAAAAGCTATGAATTATTTTACCAGTTCAACCTCTTGATCTCTTTTATTTCCTGATTTTTTTTTCTCTTGGCAGGAACATTTTAATGTGAGGGACTTCAACCAGCACCATTTTAACATGACGGATGGAAAAATTGCCAATCCACTTAAAGAACAACTGGCATCTGCTGTGTATCTTCAAGTCAGCACCATTAGTCAGGCCTTGATATTCGTGACTCGCTCCCGGAGCTGGTCATTTCTGGAACGTCCAGGCCTTCTGCTTGTTTCTGCCTTCATTATTGCCCAACTGGTATGGGATATGTCATTTCATAGCTTTATAATACGATATAAGTGAACTTGAAAAGTGTCACGAGGAACAATGTTAGAACTTGCTGGATTCCCCATCAACTGTTCTCGGGGGAAACCATCTCTCTTACTAATGCCCACAAAAACATTTCTTGCATGAGGTTATAGCCATCAGAGTACTTAACAAAACATTTCATTTTTTATGAGTAAGAATTCTAGCATGGGGAAGGGGGCACTGAAAAACGATAAGTATCCTTCTAAACTTCTTTAACTTCCATGTTTTTGTTAGAAAAATGGGTAGCCTCTGCTGCTATATATGCCTCATAGCATGTCCACTAGCATTGTTTTCCTCAAGGAGCCTTTAGTCTCGTCTCTGGTAGTTATGACTGCTTTAATCTTTGCAGGTTGCAACAGTCATCTCCGCTACTGCAACCTGGAAATTTGCTGGAATCAGAAGTATTGGTTGGGGCTGGACAGCCGTAATTTGGGTGTACAATATATTGACTTACTTTCTGCTGGATCCTATCAAATTCGCTGTCCGATACGCTCTAAGTGGAAGAGCCTGGAATAATATTATAGACCAAAGGGTGAGTAAATTCTGACACTAATGCTAAATATCCTTAATCATATCAACAATATTGTATAATATTAGCCAGTCACTTCGAATTTGTTCACTGTTGTGAACAAGTTGTGAGTGGTTACTTCTACAGGTCTTTGCAAACTTCGAAATGCATTTCTTGATTCGTTTTTCTTTTCAATTTTTGTAGACTGCTTTTACCAACAAAAAGGACTTTGGGAAGGAAGCTCGTTCGGCAGCGTGGGCAGCTGAGCAGCGAACACTACATGGCCTTCAGTCCGCTAAGACAAAAATGTTTTCCGAGAGAAATACCTTCAGAGACATCAATCTCATGGCAGAAGAAGCGAAAAGGCGAGCAGAAATTGCAAGGTTAGTTTGTCTTCTACTGGAACACACCACCATGCACATCTGTGTCAAAAGAATATTCATGTCTGTGACTTGCTTAAAGGATAGAGAACTTTTGATGGCCACCCCAAGTCCATAAGATGATCACGGCTGGATAATCTATGCTGTCTTGGTCTTGATTCCGTGTTTTGATTGTGCAGGATGAGAGAGCTTCATACACTGAAAGGCAAGGTTGAGTCATTTGCCAAGCTAAGGGGCTTGGATCTTGAATCCATGAACCAGCATTACACTGTGTAAAAATATGTTGATGGAGATCGTATCGCTCTGTAGTAGGCCTTTTCCCCCTTTTCCTTTATCCACTCTTCTTTTGTTATGGATATGGTGACTTACACAATATGGTCTTGTATGCTTAACATGATTTGTTACTTTATGAAAAAAATTTGATTAAATTATGCGTTTATTTTACCATGCCATGGCATTTCCTGGTTTCTCTTATTCGCCCTTTATATATATATATATATAGACACACACACACATTCCTTATCAATCCCTCTCGTAATACAAACAGTAGGTCTCATCAAGACTCGTAATTATTAAACTAATAAATAATAGCCTTGAAAGAACGAGTTTTTTGTTAAATCCGTGTGATATTAACTCGATTAAATTTAGATTATTCAACATCAAGAAAAACTTAAAATATTGTTATTTTAATAAAAATAATTAATTCGGTAATTTACAAGTCCAATTATTTTTTTAAACCACCTTTTAAATTAATTTAAGAGCTACAATACAACTCAAATGAGATTGATTTTTATAATAAGATCAACTCTCAACTTATATATGATATTTAAGTTATTTAAATATATACATGATATGCACTTTAATTATAATTTTGAAAACGTTTTTCCAATTCAGATCCCTGGTGTGTTGTTGTCATTTTGATATCTTCAAGGAAAATTTTCTTTTATTTTTAAGATTAAAAATAGATTGATAAAATGCGTATCATATCTCGTGCTACTCGCTTCGCGAGGAGGACAACTGGCATGCAAGTTTATTAATAAGAAACTCACTCTTCCCGACAAACAAATGAAAATAAAAAAAAATAAAAAAAAAAACAGTTTTTCTTTTTGGTTTCAACTTGTGATTTTTTTGAGTGTTTTTTATTTTAAAATATATTAAAATAATATTTTTTTATTTTTTAAATTTTAATTTTTATATTAGGATATCAAATAAAAAAATATTTTGAAAAAAATAATTTTAAAAAATAAAAATAAAATTGAATTCTTTCCAAAAACATTAAAAATAAAAAATAAACAAGTTCTTAGTCCACCTTAATTACCTGGCCGAAGCAAAGTAGGCCTCAATAGACTACGGGCTTTCTTGAAAAAGCAAAATATACTATGGACTGAGCCTGGGAGTCTATGAAGGGACAACAGGTCCAGTTTGTCTTAAAAAATCAAAATGCAGACGGCTACCAATCATTTGCACAACCTCTCGATTCAAAAGCAAAGAAGCAGAAACAAGAATTTGGATGATAAGGTGGAGAGAAGTGAAAAGTTAAAGACATATTTTCTTTTGGTGCGCTAAAGTGGTGATATTTATTGATTCAAATTATGCAATGCTAGACCAGAAGCAGCAACAAGGTATTCTTTGGAGTCCAATGGAAAGAGAGTGCCTGTTTCTTCTTCAACGATGCAGGACAAGAAAAACCCTCTTGCAAATCCACGCACTCATTCTTCGGAACGCCATTGATGCTAATGTTAACATTCTTACTAAATTCATAACCACTTGTGGGCAGCTCTCTAGTATCCGTCATGCTCGCCACTTGTTCGATAATAGGTCTCACAGAGGTGACACCTTCCTTTGCAATTCTATGATAAAATCTCATGTGGTTATGCACCAATTAGCTGATGCTTTCAGTATTTATAAAGATCTTAGGCGAGAAACATGTTTTGTGCCTGATAATTTCACCTTTACTGTATTAGCGAAGTGTTGTGCTTTGAGGATGGCTGTTTTGGAAGGTTTAGAGACGCATGGTCATGTTGTGAAAATTGGGTTTTGCTTTGATATGTATGTGTCAACGGCATTGGTGGATATGTACGCAAAGTTTGGGAATTTGGGTTTGGCAAGGAAGGTGTTTAATGATATGCCTGATAGAAGTTTAGTGTCGTGGACTGCGCTTATTGGTGGGTATGTGAGGCGCGGGGATATGGGCAATGCGTGGTTTCTATTTAAGCTGATGCCTGGGAGAGATTCTGCGGCATTTAATCTTCTGATTGATGGATATGTTAAAGTGGGAGATATGGAATCTGCGAGGAGTTTGTTTGATGAGATGCCCGAAAGGAATGTGATTTCTTGGACCAGTATGATTTATGGGTACTGTAATAATGGTGATGTTTTATCTGCTAGGTTTTTGTTTGATGCTATGCCGGAGAAGAACCTGGTCTCTTGGAATGCGATGATTGGTGGATACTGTCAGAATAAGCAACCCCATGAAGCCTTAAAATTGTTTCGTGAGTTGCAGTCAAGCACGGTGTTTGAACCAAATGAAGTAACAGTTGTAAGCATTCTTCCAGCTATCGCCAATCTGGGTGCTCTGGAATTGGGTGAATGGGTACATCGATTTGTTCAGAGGAAGAAACTTGATGCAGCAGTCAATGTCTGTACTTCACTTGTCGATATGTATGCAAAATGTGGAGAAATATCGAAAGCAAGAAAAGTTTTTAGCGAGATCCCTAAAAAGGAAACGGCTACCTGGAATGCTTTGATAAATGGATTGGCAATGAATGGGCTTGCTAGTGAAGCACTGGAGGCATTTTCGGAGATGCAACAGGAAGGAATTAAGCCAAATGACATAACCATGACTGGTGTTTTATCTGCTTGCAGCCATGGTGGTTTGGTAGAGGAAGGGAAAGGACAGTTTAAAGCCATGATCGAATCTGGGCTTAGCCCAAAAATTGAGCATTATGGATGCTTAGTTGATTTATTAGGGAGGGCGGGGTGCTTAGATGAAGCTGAGAATTTGATTAAAAATATGCCTTATGAGGCTAATGGAATAATTCTGAGCTCCTTTTCATTTGCCTGTGGATTCTCCAACGATGTTACTAGAGCGCAGAGAGTACTAAATCAGGCTGTCAATATGGAGCCAGGTAACAGTGGAATCCATGTCATGATGAGGAACTTATATGCCATGGAGGAGCGATGGAAAGATGTGAAAGAAATTAATGGATTGATGAGGAGAAGGGGGGCAAAGAAGGAGGTTGGTAGTAGTGCTATAGAAGTTGATAGTAGGGTTTCAGAGTTCATATCTGGGGGAATAGCTCACCCACAATTGGATTTTATAGAGTCTGTCATAGGTCAATTGTGGATTCACATGAGGGATAGTTTGGATACTCAAACTCCATAACTGAAGTAGCAGGAATGTTTCCTTATATTCACTCACGAATTTAACTTGTGCACTCCCACGAGGAGGGGCTGAGAACCTGCATATACCAACCATTGCTGAAGAACCAGACTCACTGTTGGGATTTTGAAAAACCACTGGGAGCCAAGTGCTCATGCAATTTCATCAGAGATAAGAAGTCAACGTGTATTGAATGCTTAAACAGAGAATTTCTGGATGGGGGAAAATGAAATGATTTATCCTTCACAAGAACTATCAGGCGACGAATCACACCTAGGGGAGTATTTATTCCTGAGCGCAGGACCACTAGCTTAAAAGCTCAGTAAACTGTTTTACTCCCTTGTCTCTGCTTTTGTCGCAAACACCTAACACAAAATAAATGCAACAAGTCATCATGCTACAATAAAAGTCACATGCAAATAGCCACGGCTCTACATCCATTTCATTCGAAAACCAAAAAAAAAAAAAAAAAAAAAAGAAGAGGAAAGCAGACCCTACTACTGAACTGCCAAAAAGAGAAACAAACACGAGTAGGTTATATCAAATTGTCAAAACTCCTTTCACATCATGCTTTGAACGTCTGTTAAGTTTACTTGATTGAGCTCACTGTAAGTAATTTTATAAATTAATTGCATTAAACATTTTATATTTTGAAATTCGAGTTCTTTTAATAGGGTTTTCACTAAGTTGGAGTTATAGAACGGGAACATGGATTAATCAAAGTTGAACAATGTATATTCTGCTTTTTAGAAAAGTATTATAAAAAAAAAATTAATTTCATTTAGATTTTTAATTACACCTGTAAAATCATGTCAGAATTTTACTTGCAGTAAAATTTTCTGTTTTCAAATTAGATATTTAAACAGATATATATTGAGCTTTAAGTATTAAAATTAAATAATTTTAAATTCATCTACAGATACAACTTTTATAAAGTCTCCAAGTCAAATAAAATCATTTTCAATATGAAAATCTTGATGTATGCTGGATAATAGGTTTTATCCCCTGATATAATGATAATAATAATATAGAAATCCTACCATTTAAAAAAAATCGGACAGGATCAGATAGATATTCTCTCCAGCTTGTAATCTTCTAGTCTTTAGCCTTGATATTTTATCATAAAGATTGCCTCTTAGAATATTTTTTTTTAAACAAAAGAGTGGATCAACGTGACAAAAGAAGAAGAAAAATCTTTGCCACTAAAGCTTTCAACGAATTGTTTTTGCTCGTAGAATTTTTGGACAACAAGATCATGAGTAATGAATTCTTAATTTTGTTTAAAGAGAAATAGACATTATCTCTAATATTAAGTTATGAGAAGTAGTATTATTATTATAATTATTTTAAATTCAAATACTTAGAATTATGATATTGATTTCTATTCATGATAACTTAATTATTTCAAGAGGACATATAAACTTTCTAGTTTTTTTTTTAATTTATAACTGTTGCTAAGGATTGGAGTTGCAAGCAAATAAATTATTTTAATTGTTGCAACTCTCATCATAATTTATTAGAGAAAAATAAGTTAAATTAAATTATCAAGTTTTTGAATAACTGTTTAGTATAAATTTAACAAACTTTGCACTTAAAGTTATTGCCAAATAAAATAATAATTTCTTTTCAATATTAAATTCGTTTGTTTGATAGTAAGAAATTAATTAGAAAGGTTTGTCTAATTAATTTACTAGTAGTCTCTTTAATTCCTCCTAGCTTTAAGAAATATCAAATTTATTTGTTTAACTTGAAAGAACATTTATTTTTACTTTGATGATCAATAGATTTATAGAAATAAATGTGTTAATCCTTTAAATTGAATTGAATTGCCAACATATTAATTTATCAATTTTATTTTCAGAATTTCATTTCTTTAATTATTCAAATATTCTCCTTGTTTTATTTATTTCAGTTTTTTGTAGGAAGATTTAAGCAGATTTTTCTTGGATTCAATCTAATTTTCACAATCATATTATAAATTTATTTTATCTATAATAATGAAATTAAAATTATACTTTGAAGGTTCAATGATCGATCAATTTTCCCTGCCTTTCCTGAACTCCTAGAGTATATTTACAATTAGACTATGATTTCCTTTTATAATCAAAATGATTACACAAATGACAAGTAATATCATTGTAAACAGATGACATAAAGTAGGAAGGAATTCCCAGTTTGACACAAACCATATCCTTGCTCTTCATAATCAGTCATAACCGGTCATTCTGAGCAGTCATGCCATATCAAGATACATCCTCTTGATCTTCTAATTCCAAGCTCTGTACAGCTTCCATGCATCCCCCAGCAGTGCACTGCTACTTCCCCTACTTTCCCCCATAACATGAAAGAAATCACCAATAAGAAATTTGAAGCATTATGAAAGGAAAATGCATAGTTATGTTGGATTAAGAAGTAGCAAGTCATCCGTTCCTCTTATTTGCCTTAGATGAATCGTCATAGCAGCATAAATTTGTTCCTTACAGGAGTTTCTTGCATATTTAACAGGATGCTGATTCCTCCCCAAGCTTAACAACGAGATCAATAATACAAGAAATTCGGCATACAAGGAATGGTTCGCTAGTTTAGAGAACTTAGTTTTAATCGTGGTGAGTTACTTCTGTCAAACACATTTCTATCTGAGTCGATCTTATTTTATCTCGAATCTTTTATGCGAACTCTCTTCGTCTTTTCTATCCAAAGACACTAACCAAATGCTACCATATTGGGTTTCCTTTACATCTTTCGATTCTCGCTAATCATCTTAACTTACTGATCCCTATTAGTTTGAGCAAAGACAGCTTCAGCACCGAAGAGAATCCCCAGATTTGGATGCAATCCTGATGAATCCTTCGATAATGTTTTTTCTAGCACAAAAGGTAATATTTACAATCCTACTCTAATTTAAGTTACACATCTTCGACTGTCTGAACTTTGTTGCACGTCTTAAGTTAATTTTTATTTTCTTTTAATTCTAATCAGTGTTAGCTTTTAATTCTTTTAACTTGTTCTTCGCCTTATAGACTCAGCTCTACATTGAAGACTGGGTCGGTTTGAAAACATTGGATGAAGCAAGCTGATATGAAGAAATACATATTACCTTACTTGGGAGGAACAAGCACCCCCCTCTACTCAGTAGAGCTCCATCTTATAGACGACTTCCAACAATCAAGAACTTCTTCATGGAGGTAGTTGGACGCACTGAGGACCGATCAACAATTACTGAATATTCTGTTGTAGGCTCAGAGCTCTTGTCACCACGATCATAAACGAAAGAAAAGGAAAATAAATATTAGAAGTATAAATTCATTCTTCATACAATATCTATCTATCTCTTTTATTTCTTGTTCATTTTTCTTTTCGTGAAACTCTCTTGTATATCATTCTACTGAGCTTTTCCATGGCTTCAACGTTATTATTTGCAGAATTTGTATAATGTATTTGCAGGCGGATAGTGAATTATTGCATTCGAAGTACTCCACAATCTGTTGCAATAAATAAAATGGAGGATCAAATAACTTCGATTGCTTTTCATTCATGTTAATGTTTAATTGTAACTAGTATTTGAAAATATTTATTTTTTTAATTGAATTTAAATTTTTCATATTGATGTGTGTTGAATATTTTTTTTATATTCATGTTGTTTGAGATACTTTTTTTTTAACATTACAAATGAATTTGAGTTGAATCAATAAAGTTTTCACGATAACTTTTAGATGGGATATACAAGAAAATAGTTATCTTACCTATTATATAATCAGTTTTTTATCCTTAATCTTTAAAGACTGTTAGAATTTCTAGTTATCATGAATGAAAGTGAGTCATAATTTTTTTAAATCTAGTTTTACTTTGTATTTAGCTTTAAATTCTCTAACTCGCTCTACGCCTTAGAGACCCGGCCATACATTGGATGAAGCTGGAAAAGTTGAACTTCATCAATGTGTCCAGGAGGAACAAGCACTAACCCTACTCAGCAGATGATAAAAGAAGCTTCATCTTATTGATGGCTTTCAACAATCAAGAACTTCTTCATGGAGCTAGCTGGACGCACTGAGGATCAGCATTTACTGCATATTCTGCTGTAGGCTCAGAACTCCTATCACCACCATCATAAATCAGAGAAGAAGGAAAATGATCAGTAGAAGTAGATGTCCATTCTTCATAATGAATATCTATCCATTTATTTTATTTCTTGTTCATTTTTCTTTTCCTAAAACTCTCTTCCATATCATTCTATTGAACTTCTATTTTCTATATATATATATAAATCTTTATTCTTTCGAGCAGAAGGGATTAAATATAATGTTTATTTCCAAATATGAGTTGATGGTACAAATTGAAAGAAACAAAATGTTCTTCTTGCACATCTCGTTCACAAAACTCTTATATTAACTATTATATTAATTTTTTTGCACAAATTTCTTACTTACAGTTCATAAAACCAACAATCGAGTGATTAAAAAGCACTTTCCTCAAAAAAATAAAATCGAGTCCCAGACCTGAAATTCACTCTCCCAAAGCTATTGTTTTCTAAAAAAACTATTTTCCGTAACACCAGGAAGAAAAGAATTGATCAGAGCCTCGTCAATCTCAAACAGTTCAAATATCATTATATGGAAAATGTCGCAATGAATACAGATTATATAAAAAAAAATGTTTATGTACTTTGTTTCTAGATCAAACCCCAACCAAAAGTACTTACAGTATAACTACAAGGAATTGCTACATAAGAGGACAAAAATAAACCAAACTCAACTAAACCACCTCTAAATACCTTAAAAAAAAAGGCAGGGAAAGAGGAGAAAGAATTAAGTTAAGCAGACTTGCTTCAGGAAGTTGTTTGGCTCCTTTATATAGAGATTACAACGCAGAATACATTCTATTCCACTGGGTAAGAAGGGAAGCTTGGAACTCGATGTCTATTAGCTTCCATCAGCTAGGCTAAGATTGTTTTCATATCGAAGATTCTATATGGCGGTACTCAAGATTGCGCAGTACAATTCTTGCAAAGATTTTGGCTTCAAGTGGTGCAGTTGCTGCAGCAGCTGCAGCTCGCAGGACACGTGCAGCTCCAGCACCCTGCATGAGACTCGCATGGTGCAAAGCATGTCGTCCACCAGGAATGGTAAACTGCAATTGAAGGATTAAATTCACACATATGAGAATTAAACTTACCCAATCAAATACTCGGTGGAAAAATAGAACTGATAATGAACTCAACCAACTTGGAGCATTCATTTTTAAGAGTCTCTAAGAGCAAGATTACCTGGAGAAGGGCGAACGCAGCACAAGCCTTTAGTATAGAAGAAGGATTCCGTAGCATGGCAACAAATCTTCCAATTTCAGCTCCACTGAGGCCATACGAAGAAGAAAGTGAGAAGAAAAATTTTTACTCAGGTTCATAAATAGGAGTATTATGGTAAATTAAAGAACCAGTCAGCACTATAAAATTGAAGTCATTCATGAGAGGGTGAGCAATTATGGGAAACACAAGATAGGTGGCCTAGTCAATTGACACTATCTGTGCAGCCCAAACTTTAAGAAAAGAGGAGTATGATAAAGAGAGTCGATATATGTATGATGGCCTTCGTGCTGAAGAGAGAAGACCTAAAGGAAAATGAATGCAAGTTTGAGTATAGAAATCACACAAAATCAGCATCATCTACATGTATTCAACAAATTCAACCACAATCATAACTGATTTACACTAACAAGCAAGCACAATTGCAAAGCAGCTAACTGCAAATTCAAACATCAGCATATACTGTTCTTAATTCATGCAACTTAAGCTGCAAAATAAAGCAAATGATTGTATTGGAATGGTAATAAATGTATGTAAGCCCGACATGCAAGTGTGCATGTATGTGCATAAGGGAGAGGCACCTGCATCGCAGATGTCCTGCTTCTTGAATACGAGCTCTCTCAGTTACTTGTGCTAATGCTGCTGGAGCTGATGATGCAGCAGCGGTGGCAAATGCTTGTGGATCAGAAAATGTAAGGACAAAAGCTTCAATGTGCTTCAAAGCCATCCTTCTAGCTCCATCTAAATTCGCACTCTTTGAAGTGCTTTCTGTTAAAGTTCCTATTAGTGCAAATTCATCCATTCTGCATAAGAAAAAAATCAATATAAAATTTTAACCAAAATGCAGGAATATTTTATACGTTATCCATGCACCTGCAAGGGAGATTGGATAAGTACCTCCCATCAAACATATAGGCCAATGCTAATGCTGCCATGAAGCGAGCCATCTTCGATACAGATGAAGAACATAGATCAACAAGTGCAGGAACCCCTCCTTCCTCCACTATACGAAGAGCATTTCCTGGATTAAAAGCAAGATTCCAGAGAGCTCCTGCGGCGGTTTCATGAACATCCTAGAAGAGAAAACATACATTAAGGTTGACCAGGGTTTTATTGACAGCAAGAAACATATGGGAATTTTTCAAGTTTCAAGCAGTTGCAAACTTGTTGAAGGCTCTGATTATAGATGCCAACAAATGCCACAGTTACATTAAAAAATGATGATGATTTTCCTAAAGTCAGAGAAATTTTTGATAATGACTAGGAAATTCAGACATTGGCTAGTGGAAGAATGAAAGACTGACCTCAGTCTCAGAGCGTGCCAGAGCAATCAGAGGCACAACACCTCCTTCTCGTCCAATAGCAATGCTAATACAGACCAAAAAATAAATGGTTAGCACTAATATAAAAACTAATATTAAGAATAGAAAACCTTCATTTCATAGAGAATACATAGGTTTATTTTCTTACATAAGAACAAGTTCAAGAGAAAATAACATAAAATTGCAAGATAAAAATGATGACAATAGACATTTGTATGGTCAAAGTGCATAAAGTACATGTTCAACGTTTTGATGATTCAGAGATGCCACTACATGTTCAACTTTTTGATGATTCAGAGATGCCACGCTTATGTATCTTTATAATGACTAAATACTGTTAGTATGGAGAGATACTTTTCAACGTTCTTACTTTGGCTATTTGTGCCTAACATTCTATGCTCAAAAATAATCATCATGCGTCATGTGGGAAATTACAAAAGCATTTTCTCAAACAATATGCAGCATATCACCAGCTGGCCGCGGCCAATATCCCTCTACCTTTCACAACTCACAAGGGAGAGAATTCTCTGGTTTGAAGAATTCCCTATACAAGTGCAAGGAAACTACCCCGTGGCTGGGCTTCAGTTGATGGTTGCAAACAAAAACATATACATATTTCCTTGGTACATGAAGTCATATCTTGCAATCTGTAATACACAATAAAATGAGATCCAAAATAACGAACCACTGGATTTACCTGTTGGCTTCTGACACTGACAATCCCCAGAGAGCTCCAGCAGCCCTCTCTTGAAGACCTGGAGAGGCATTTGCACAAGATTGTGCAAGGGCTACCTGAATACACCACATAAAATGAAACCTTCAATACATGTATGGTGGAACTTCCTACCACAGAAGACACCATTGGTCATCAAAAGAAATCAGGAAAAATCATAAAACCAAGAAACCAAAGTATAATTGTTGCTGCAAAAGTCATTGGCCATTTTGGCCTTTAGCCCACAGAACAAAGCAAAAACATAAATAGTTGAAGGATTTTCCACCTCTGAAAGTAAAACTTTAGTGATGAATAAATGCTTCCCATAAAACTTGGACCAAGCACAAGTTGGTATAAAGGATGCTATGAATGAAAGTTAACGCATAATAAATGTAGACAATGAGCATCAAAAACATAAAATATACCTGGCTCGATCAGCTAAACCATTCATGTCTACTGACTCTCATGTATATTGGTTTAATTAAACTACAATAATTACCAAATCAGTTCAAACTAGACTGAGAGACAAGTAAAGGTGGTAATGTGATAATAAGAAGGGTTTTTTTTTTTTCCCCTGAACAAGTGTAAGAAGTATGAAAAGCAGTTCCTTGCTCAAGAAAAAATCAATAAAGTGATGCGTGACTCTCAGGGATTCTGGGAAAGAGAAAAAGGTAAAGGACTGAAAGAGGAACCCTGAATACAAGATGCTGAATTACAATTTTTAAGCAAGAACATTTATTATACTTATTTTTTCAATGTGAGCTTGGCTTCAAAAAGACAGTCTACCCTTTTGGAAGTGTTTTTGCTCTCACAGGAGGTGGATAATTTTTCTACATAGTCGTAGCTTTCAGTTTCCAAACACTTCATCTCAGAATGATGAACAACATCTTGCCTTGCAAATCAAACTTAATATTGTGGAAAGCTCCAATAGTGAATATTCAATTAATGTACAAGCGAGTGAAAACAAAATAAAGAGTGCCCATCTCTAAAAAGTCAATGTATTTGATCGATCAACTAGCTAGGATGCCTTATATAGGCAGCAACGATATTCCACATGGGGAAAATTAATCCTATTAAGAGCTGAAAAAACAAACCATGGAAAGCCCTAATAAATATGAAATCAACAAAACTCATAATCCAAATACGAAACCAAATCCAACAAGGACAGAAGAAAGACTTTAATAAAGCTACTTAGTACTAGCTATAAAACAAATAATTTCTAAACACTACTAAAACATTGAATGGTTAAATATTAACCCTAGAAGTTTTGCTTCATTCTCCATCACTTCCATATTTATAACGTGTTGTCTTCACCAAAGAAAAAGCCATGGGTCATGCACAAGTCATTAATGTTGTGTATTTAAATTCATATTTGATTGATGAGGAACCCATCATCTAGCTAGTAATTGAAATGCTAACTAAGAGGCACCTTGTTCTCTCAAACAAACACATTATAAAAAGTACTTTCAATGAAGAACTTTCCTCTTGTGTGCCAATGCTACCATGAATCTCACAGACTAACAACACTTGAAGGTACCAAGTAAATATATTACCAAGGCCTCAACACCACCAGCTGCTGCAATTGCTTCTCGGTTTCTGTCATCAAATGATAAGTTCCACAATGCACCAGCAGCTTCCTGCCTGTTTAACAAGCAATTAAAATACTACATTTCAGATAAAATATTGAATGTGGCTAAGGAACCCTGAATACAAGAATGCAGCTCTTTTACCATAGGCATTAGAACAATGATTCCAAACACTAAAGTCCAATAAATTTAAGGTGATTAAGCTGCAAGAACAGAATGTTAGAGGGTTGAACTAAATATAATTTTCAAATATGTTGACCAGAAAATTTTTTTGCTAAAACATAATTCAAACAACTAAAGTTTCAAACACAAAAAATCACACCCAATAAAAGGATGGAAACAATTACAGTCCAGGTACTTCCTTTTACCTTTCTTTTCCAATAAGGAAAACACACTAAAAGGTAAGCTACAAAATACAAAAAAGAAAAGGGCGACCATCTAGGTTAAGTTAGAAAGCAGTGGATGAAATAAGAAATTCGAACAGCATTGAAAAAAAATTAAGTTGCCATCAAGAAGAGTTTTCATTGACTCCTTAATCCTTGGTGATGACTGGGAAAAAAAAAAGATTGTGGAAACTGTAGTCCAAGACAAAATCTCCATAAAGGAAAAAATAATTAAGATTATGCAATAATTAAGGAAGAAACTAAACTCATAACTGGGATTTTTTATTATCTTTTGTTCTTATCAGAGCTAAACAGACAGGTAGAGGGAAATTGTTACCTTCTGGTGTTTAAGAATTGATATTAGAATGGGATAAGGTTCTTATCAATAGATTGTATCCAGATAGAAGATTTCAATAGCAGGAAGAAAGCAGCAAAGATTAATGAATAATTAGATAAAGAAAAGTATTTGACAGATTAAAAAAAAAAAGCTTAGATAAGGGATACATAATACAGATTTGTAAAGGAATTACCTGACACCTTCATGGAGTGAGCGTGTGAGTTGAACAAGGGCTTCAAGAGCACCTGCTTCTTGTCCAACAGCAGCATTGTTAGTATTGCTATCTCCATGAGCAGCCAGGTTAGCCAAGGCACGAGCAGCCTAGCATTATGAAGACACATTAATAATTCACAACAGATCAATTTCACACTGAAAAAATCTTTCAAAGAAATAATTAGCGGAAAATAAATAGGGCCCTTAAAATTACAAATTTCAAATTAGGAACCTCCTTATTGAAGTCATTCAGTCATAGCACAGCAGACCATAAAGAAATAGCAAAGGCATTTCAATATGGAGTACATGTGAACCTTAGTTCCAAGGTTTTCAAGTTAATGGTGGACATGTTTTTAACTATGGGGGATATACAAGTCACCAGAAACTGAACCTTATGAGGTTATTTTCAAAGCCAAACACACCATGATCATGAACATTTGATGGCTCTTTGCCACATTCTTTTCTGAAAAGTTCAAAAATTTTGATAATAATATGTAGCAGACATTATAACTTGTTGAGTTGTCATGTTGAATAAAACAACAGGGCAAGAAGAAGAAAATTAAAAAGTATATATCAAGAGCAAACAAATTCTAATTCAAACATGTAGGCTCCAAGCTACAGTAAAATGATCAGTGTCTCCTGTACAGATCTTAGCATGCACCTTCTTTTAGAATAACATATCTCCTAATAATAGAAAACAGCACACCTGCTCTTGTACTCCCTCAAACTTGCAATTACGAGCAAGCATCACCAAAGCATGTACACCACCTGCTAATGCAACCTCCATGCTGCACTTGTCATCAGCTGCCAAATTTGCCAAAGCACCAGCTGCACGTTCCTGGACACAGAAAAATTGGAATCAAATTCAAAATATTGTCATGCTATATTTACTTGAATCTAACACAGGTAATGCACATGCAGGGAAGAACTTTTATATGCTAAGAACATAGAACGGGATATTAAAGACTGCACCAGAACTCCATCGCCACCAGAGAACCATTTGAATATAAGGTCAACCAGAGCTTTGACTCCACCAGCCTCAGCAATGGCACCCTGTCAATAATTTTAAAATTACCAAAATTAGAAGTTTAGGACATATGTCTTCTGATAATAAAATAAAGAAAAGCAAAATATTAAACCTTGTGCTCTTCTCCGACTGAAAGATTCCAAAGCCCTCCAGCAGCCTCTTCAGCAACCAGCCTGTTCATGGAACTTGCCAACCCAGCAAGGATTTGGATTCCTCCTTCTTCTGCAACAGCTTTTGCAACATTTGCATTTACGGACAAGTTTGCTATTGCCTGTATCATTAACAACTTAGAATATTCATCCAGATCCATGTTTTCAAGTGAAAATCAAGATCAAACTGAGACACGAAATCAATAGTCTTCACAGAAGAGAGAAAATATAAGAAGAATAAGAAAGTGGGATATAGTATATCAAATTAAACTATTTGGGAGACTAGATTATGGTAAAAAATTATAAAAATCTTTTGGATGAACAGTAATCGAGCTATAATCAACGCTGCTGCATATCCTTTGAAGAAATTCACCTTAGCAGCCTCTGACTGAAGACCTTCCCTCCAAGATTTTGCAAGGTTTAGAAGAAGACGTATGCCACCATCTCGCATAACTGCTTCAGCCCTTCCACAATCTATGCTAGCATTTTCATCATCAATGACCACAAAAGTTGCAAGTCCTGTGGCCGCCCTTTCTTGAACTTCCTCCTGGGAGCTCTGCATTAAACTAAGTAATATTGTTGCACCTTGCTTGAGCCAGAAAGCATCCAAACCTTGTGGATTACTCTCAGCAGTACGCAAAAGGGTATGGGATAGGATCCATTCTAGCCAAGTCATGATTTCATCTAAGTTCTTGTCCTTGGTCTTTAAATTCCTCCAATCCAAAAGGACATTTTTCCCCGTCTTTGTAGTGTCGGCAAATAAAGAAGCTAGTCCTTTAAAAATGTCAGTGAAAAGGGCTAGTAACAATTTACCTTTGTATTTATTAACACTGAAGGTATTGTCTTCTTCAAGAACCGGGCAATTCATTGCACACAAAACCTTCAAGCTAGGTGATAATGACAACAATCTAGAAACTGCACTTGGACCAATATCTGTTCTTGAAACATCCAAACCGATCAGTTTAGGCAGCTTGTGCCAAAGATGTGAGACCACACCCCACTTCATATTTGATGTCCCTGCAACTGAGAGGAAAAGAACAGATACTACATTCCCCAATGCTACTTCATCAACCTTTAGACAGTCCAATAACCCAATATCAATCAAATTCAGACAATGCTTAGCCAAAGCATTGATGACTTCAGCAGAAACATCCCTTAATCCAGACAGCCGAAGTTTCTTTAGTTTCGGACAGCAAAAGGCTGTTGCTTTAATAGCATCACTACTTATCCTCTCACAGAAGTCTGGCCCAAGTTGGAGGGTTTCAAGTGCCTCATGCCGAGCAACAATCATAGAAAGTGTTGCATCCGTTATTTTCCTACAGTAATCACCACTTATTTCACGCAAATTCCTAGCTTGAAGATGTATTATTGCATCAGCACACTCTGCTCCACGAAACCGAAGCTTCTGAAGATTCACACACCTAGAAGCAAGGGAAACTGCCATCCCAGGATCACATTTGTGGGCACGAAGATCCAATGAAGTCCACAAGCACGAAGAGAGACCTAAAATCCTCCATATCTTACACGTTGATGACAAGCTTGCACGGTCACGATAATTCAAACAAGAAAATAACTGAATCACAGTATCATCTGGCAAGCTAGTCCAATCAACGTCCTCATTACTATCCGGACACAAATCCGCATCTCCAATTTCAGGGTTACCAGGTACTCCCACCCTCTCCTTACTCTTCTTTGCCACTTTTCGCCGCACCCTACGATTCATATCCCAATCAAGCCACCAATCCCCAGTACTTTGCACGCACCTCAAAACACCTCGACCCTATAGCCAATGAAAAGACAGGCGAAAACCCATTAACATAAACCCTTTAAACTTGAAACCCAAAGCACAAGCACACCAATTTCTTACCTCTAAAACCCTAGTCCACAAACAAGTAGACACAGAATGTTGAATTGCTTATACAAATCTTAAAAGATTGAAAATTTGTAATCTATAACCCAAAACCAAGAATAATAAAGCATTATATACAATAAAGTCAATGGTTTAACCGAACCTGGGTAGCTTAGACTTTTGTTTTTTTAAGACTGAACCCCGAAAGATTGAAGCTTTCTCGTGGATTAAACCAGTTAGCTTCTCTTAAGGTAACTGCATTCAATAAAGGGTCAATGAAGATTCAATGAGTTATAAAAGAGATACACAATTGAGGAAAAGAAGCAGAAAATTCAGGTGGGAAAATAAGGGAGAAGAGAAAGGAAGCCCTCAAGAAGGCTTGTATGTCTCTACTCTTTCCTTCTTTTTTTTATTTATTAGGCAATTTGAGAGAGAGAGAGAGAGAGTCTTTGTGGTTTGTGGGGGGATAAAAATGGGATTGGGATTGGGATTGGCATTGAATTACTTCACTGTAATGAGGTTGTGATGGGTCAGGAAAGGGAGGATGGCATGGATGTTACAGCTCATATTCACCTCCATTGCATATCATATCTTTTTCTTTTTTTTCTTTTATTTTCCTCTGATTAACTATTTATTAGAAAAAAATACATATAATCATCCTATCATATCAGGTTTCAAGTTTTTTTTTTGGTAAAATAACATATCCACAATTGATTTTTTTTTCAGTATGTTTTTTTACTCTATTAAAATAGGTATGCAAAAGTGAAATTTTTATAAATTATCTAAGCTAATATACATTAAAAAAAAAATGATAGAAACACAGGAGACATGTCTACATGTAATCTGTATTTTGAATATAAAAAATTCAATTTAAAAATATTTTAAAACATATTTATCTTATGTCTTTAATTTTTTCTAAATAGAGAACGCTATCAACATACAATCATAGCTAGGATTTTATATCTCAAATTGTCCTAAAATCTTTCGAACTACTCTCCTTTTTTACCATTTATATCATTTTATCCACCATGAAACTTGATATAAAAAATGTGTTTTTTTATAACTCTGTAGTCTTGTTTTTTACAATGAATTGGGAAAAAAAGAAAAAGAATAGCAAATCCAACATGATGAAAGATGGTAAAGTCTACTCGCCTCTGGCTTCGGATCAATACTCAAGGTTTTAGTGTTGTTGTTCTATATGGTCTTGGATAACATTTTTTTATTACCATTTGTGGTTGGAATAATGAAATTCAAATTCTCTCCTACTCAAACCTTTTTCCTAGTCAGATTCCCATTTCAAATTACCGGGGTTTGGTTGCAATACCTAACCTAAAAAAACAGCAAGTTTTTACTCATGCATGGTTGGTCAACACAAGTTCTCTCTGGGTGAAGATTTAGACCAAGAAAGAGAACAAAAGTTGAAGAGTCGTGCAATTCACAAGAATGGGAATGTGACGGGCATGCATGCATTAACTTGGAATAAAGGAAATCCCATGGCAAAGAACAAAACGAGCACGCATGCAAAACATTACTTCTTGTCCTTCTTGCTTAGTTAACTTGCGAGAGTGGAGAACTGTTTACGGTCTGGTAAAGATGGAGTTAATGCAAGGGGGGGAAATGGGATGTCAGAATTCGAAGATAGGATTTCTCTTAGGTGGGAATATTTGTATTAAAACGTTTTCATAATTTGCATTGAATAATTTGTGAATCCTCATTAATGGCTAGGAATTTGTATGTTTTAAATGGCATCATTATCCTTCATAAGCTTAATTAGGTTTGACCCTTGTGAATTTGCTTTCTATGTTTCGAATTTGAATTCAAGAGAAAAATAGTTCCATAGATGCCAAGATTCAAATATGTATGACGACATGGTCAAGACTTATTCGAGAAATTATTTGATCACTAATAATATTTCTTTGACAGGAAGAGTAACTATTGATAATACCCAAAAACTATTTAAAAAACATACATATAAATATTTTTTCAGCCGTTTAGATCAACCACGCAAACTTTTCATAAACAAGAACCTTTTCTAGCTCACACAAACTTTTTTATGCAAACAAATTCTCCATGCAAGGTATCTTCGTGTTTTTACACGAATTGCTCCACCTTACTCTCCATGCCCACAGCAAATGGCCGCAATCTCCAGCCAATGGTGCATGGTACAACAACCCAGAAAGAGCATGACACTTCAACCCAAACGAGCATGTCGGATGTGTTTGAATGTGAGGTTGGGAGTGTTTGAGAGTTAAAGGCTAGTTTGAGTTTTTTTTAAGGTAAACCTCAGTCAAGCATAATTCACATCTCGCTAAAAACTACAAATTCATGCTTTTTTATTTTGATTGTAAATTCCACTAAGAAAACTCAAACTCATAACACTTCCAAACACATGCAAAACGCATGATTCAATTTTCCATAAGTATATTCTCTATAAATATATTTTTCTTTACTACAAAGAAAGGTATTGGGTATATGAATACATTCAATTGCCGGGCAAGAAACCAAAGCAATTCCTAGTAATACAAGCTCAACGTGCAGCCATACAGAACCAAAGTTTAGCCACCGTCATGGCTACTCCCATTGAAAGCAAGACCTGCAAGTCGGGGCCATTCAGCATGGCCATGTCATTCAAGCATACAATAAACTCAACATATACGCATCCCTTAAACTTTATTTGACTCGTTGAAGCATTAAATAATCTCTATGTTAACATATGATTAGCTTTTCGGGAACAATTTCTTTCATCATTCCACCAGCCTGATACGTGACTGTAAAAGATCTAATTTTTATTTGAAGTTTTTTCACAACGTAGTAAACCAGGACCCCCGATGACTCTTCAAAATCACAACCTGGAAAAAATTTGTAATTTTTAAATATCATTGTTAGACTTGTGAAAGCTAATTTATAACTACTCTATTAATGTCGAACCTAGGATGTTAAGGTTCTGCATCATTGCTAGAGGGACATAGGTTTTACATAGATTATCACACAGATTTTGAAAATCATACGCTCATTGTACAAGACGGTCCTTGCAGCCAAGATGGCAGTGGCAACCGCAGGGCCATGATTAGATATAATGGCCTAGTAATCCGTAGTTCGAGCAAGTCAAACAATGATAAATTCTTAGAAGTACCTTTCATTTTTGGTTTATTGAATTTTATTTATTAATTATATTTTTGGTCTGTTACAATGAAGGGGTGGCATTTAGTTTTGTACTAGCTGGGTTATAGATTGTGTTAAATGCTCTGTCCTATGCAGAGTTAGCTTAACGTTTACCTGCCGTTGTTAGAGGAGCATCCTTGTATACATATCCAGCTTTCAATGAGCTCACTGCTTTTCTGGGCAGTTGGTGATTGATTATCACATGGCAGCGGCTAGTATAGCAAGAAGCTTAACAAGATATGTTGTTACGATTTTAGAGATGTTCCCAGTTCTTAAAGATAACATTCCAAATTGGATTGGACATGGTGGCGACGTGTTCTTTGGATGAACTCTTTCGATAAATTTGCTTTCGAGGTTGATGTTCCAAACCAGTCACCATTGTCGTGTTCTTTGCATATGTTGGGTTTGATGCGGTTGCAGATTCAGCTGAAAAATCTAGGAGACCACAGGCATGTTTTGTTGATTTGGTGCTAAATATGCAAAATTATAATCATGATATTAAGCGTCATGAACATAATCTGGTTGTATAAAAATTTTTTCACTGATTTGTTTGATTTTTAGTGGGACTTGCCATTAGGCATCATCTGAAGCCTTCTCAAATGCATTGCACTTTGTATTTGGAGTCTGTTTGGTGATCAATGGGATGGTACGTTACTATCTTCTTGGGGGAAGACGCTCCTTTGGTTGAGGCTTTTATTTCCAGGGGCTTCAAATATGTTTCTGTTTTCATCAGCATAGGTGCTGTTGCTGGGCTTACGACAGGCCTTTCACGACACTCCTTAATACTGCTACCTGCACTTACCAATCACATCTCAGACTGCCTGCCAGTTCCTGCAATATGGATGGAAGAACAAACGGCACGGCATTCTATGATGTGTTTGTCTGATAGGCAGGAATTGATTTCTTAAAGCTTCACTCTTGTTGTCATCAGCAGTCCTTCAGCATTTTGATTATCAAGGTTCCGTGCTTGTTGTCATCAGTAGTGCTTGAGTGCTTTGATTTTTATTAGTGGGTTATACGCACCTGAAATTGTATTTGACTGGCTGCAGACATGTTATTCTGTTGTTTCAGCATGCATCGTAACCCTTCTCTGGAAGGATAAGATGACGAGTCAAGTTTCTTCAAGATGGACTTCATCGTGGAGGGAAGGTGTTCTTTTCCTTATCACAGTTGCCTGCTGCAGTTTTGCTGCTGGACTCTTCCACCGTTTCAGTGCTTCATTTATTTTTCTGGCTGCTCATTGTTGTGTCATATGTGGAATATTTCTCCTTACTAGTTTCATGCTGCATGATAATGATGTAAAGCATCTCTGAATAGGGTAAAATCTGACACTATTATCCTGATGTTATGGAGATTAAATTTGTGATTCCTCTGTTCTACGTTGACGAAATACCATTAAATAGAGCATGCTATCATACAGTCTAGATTGCTTTGATGAGAACTTCATTTGTTTTCTTTTCACGCATGAAACACTGATTCTTAGTTGCAGTTGAAGAGCATGGGAGGTAGTAGGCGAAATGAATCAAAAAACGCTTGAGAACACTGCTGGCTTTGGAATGCCGCTCTCTGTAAATTTCTTGTAGCCTAATAAAACTCCTAGGGCACTAGTGGCATCATCATCAAACAAATACTCCCCTTTTGATTTCCCAGTTGAATTTTCTTTTTTTTTGGGAGGGGTTTTCTTCTTGTATCTATTTAATTTTCAGTTGGCCATAATTCTAAACAAAGACAGGCTAATTATTAAGTTATAAAATGGCATTTTTTGCCTGGTATTTTTCAAAGGGCTAGCAAGGCCTCTCCTGCTTAAGGTAGACTACATAGTTACCAGCTATTTGAGGCTGGCTTTCTTCTTCTTCATGATTGTCTCCATCTCTGTTGTGACTTCCGTTTATTTTTCTCTTAGACATACAAAGACCATCCAGGGTTTTCATGTCCCAGTGTTCCCATTGTGCCATCTGTTTGCTTCTTCTTCAGCATATTTCTGTTTGCTCAGTTGCACTTTTAAAGAATCATTCTTACAAACAATGCCTCCTTACAAATTGCATTCTCTGAAATCGAAATGATTCTTTTAGAAAAACTAGCTAATGATGATTGTTGACTTTCCTTCACGCAGTTGCAAGATGAAGCATGGGTGAGGTTTGTTGTCCTAAGCATTGTAATGATTGGAATATATGCATTCTATCATGTCAAACCAGGTTCAGATGAGTTGATTATTTATCAGAGGGCTCCGACAGAAGCAACTAGATAGTTGCATCTTAGAATATGCCTTGTTTGTAGTAGCATTTGATCTTTTGGATAGCGTTTAGATACTATCTCGAGATTGAAAAAACAAAGACAGAAAAAACATGTCTTCATGTCCCTTTTGTTTTGAAATAATAGAAATTCACTCTAAATTTATTTTATAAATAGATTTATTTTATATTTTTATTTCCTTTCCTCTACTCAAACATGTTTATGTCTCTTTTATATATCCTAGAATACCAACCAAATACAACTTTGTATTTACCCATGTATAAATAAGCTATGGCTATTTGCACAAGTGACATTTATTTATCAAACCCATCATTAGAAACCACTAGTAATAGCATCCTTTTGGCTTTGGAGATCCCAGAACATGGCAATAGAGATGTGTAGAATTTTCACTTGCATCTTGTTGGTTTATTTCATCAATTCAGTGAGACTACTAACCTTCAGCATGGCTCCCTTTTCTTCTCTGAAGAGTTCAATGGCTGGTGAAAAGGCGCCTTTTTTCTCTTGTTAACTTCTATTTGCTCTCCCGATATTTTTGCGGAATTCACAGTTCCTTTTAACAGGTCTTCAGAAGCCAGGATAAAGCTGCAGATAACTATGCAACTGATCATCATGTTAGACCAAAAAGAAGAAAGGCCCGCTTTGATCTATTACAGCTAGATAGAGTCTTCAAGGTCATGACCATACTGCAATCACGAGTACGCAGGGCTGATTAATGAACGACAAACATACAAAAGCAAGAGAGCCAACTCTAAAAGGAAAAACCAATTATGCAATAATCATAGCATCATATTCCTTCAAGTCTAGCGTGATATTACCAGAACAGAGAGTGGCCCTGACATTCTGAGCCAAATCTTAATATTAGTAGGAAAACTAAAACATAGAAAACCTGCTTGTTTTCCTTTCCTTCTTTCTTTTCCTTATTCTTCATGTAGAGGAATTACATGCAAAAAAACATCTTGCGAGTCTCTGATTCCTAAGGATAACAATAACAGAATCCCCATGGAAGAATATCTTACTGATGAACCTTTCTCTGTTAATTGTTAGAGCTTTCTCCTCGCCTATCCCAGTTTTTTCCACTGTCAACGTCTCTGACATTTTCCAAAAACATGTTTCAGTGTCAAACTCAGAAGCAACCCATGATAACAATGTCATCACCTAATAAAGCATAAGCGTGAAACTGGCAACTGGGAGAAACCCGCTCCACTGCCTACCACACTACCATATGATGTGAATGTGCAAGAAGCTTCTTGTTATTGCACAAGTTAATCGGCACTTGGGCGTTCCTTGTTATACTTATCATTAGAAAAGAGAGTGACCCAGTGCCGCAGTCCTCCTCCTCCTTCCTGCCTGTAGCATCTTTCTCCATTGTGCTACTCATGCTGACTTCAAGATGTGGTTGACACTAGGGAGAAAAAAGGTGCTAATAGAAACAGGAAAACCAACTCCAAGCTGTGGTCTGAAACCTATAGTATAGAAGAATTCGAAGAATTAGGAAAACCTACCGAATAGAGCTTTATTTTCAAGAGCTAGGATATTCCCGAGCCTAATTTTATGACGTTGAAACCACATTCAAGCTGGAGTGTTAACGAGAAAACTCTCTCACATCTTCTTTTTGGTTTCAAATCAGAGATGACAGCATGAGAACCAAACCCATTTATCATCCAAGACAATATCCTAAAGGTTTACAAAACTTCAATTATTAAATAGTAAATAATGATTTTCCTGAAAATTGTTGAAACTCTACAGTCATCATATGAAAACAAATTCCTACATGCTCGAATGCTAAATTCTAATTTAGTCTTTCTTAGACAAGGTAAAAATCCACACAGCATGCCATACTTTGAGTGCGATAATGTTGCAACAAAATTGTCTTTTTAAGGCTTCACAAAGCCTGTCAGTTGCACACAACATCAGAGTAAAATCCTATAGTCCTCCTTTGACAGTCCTTAACGTTGAGAAGTTCCACATCAAAAACTTCGAACTGTTTTGAGCTGAAAAAAGTGGAAGGTCCAACCTGTACAAAGGATGAGGGAATCAACAAATTCATTTAAATAAAGAATCAGAGCATGAAGATTTAGAACTTGAGAAGGAAATGACTGTAAAATTTATATTATCCAGGGAAGCACCCATGGTCTGGATAGTTGGCAACAAGTTTGGATGTGCATAACTGAATAGCATCCAATGCCAAGAGCGAATTCAGTTTTCCCCATATAATCTTCAAATATCTTCATTTCTTCTTCCTTTCCTTTTTGAATGAAGGAATGATAATAATGATACTCAATTTCTTTTATTTGTTTTACTGAGAAATGTTCTAAAAATTCCAGGAAAATAATACTTTGTGGAGTTGTCGACACAACTGTTACTTACCATACTACATAGGCAGTTCATAAGCACGTGAAGCAATCATGAAAAGAGTAAAAGGGGATATGGCATTTTATGGGAGTATTTAGCCTCAGCTTCAAAGGAAGGAATGAGAATAGAAGCATCATGAGTGTCGCATTTAGGTTTTCTTTTCTTGCCTTTTCTTTTAATATTTTATCCTTAAACTACTATTTCCACAGGACACAGACACATATGATCAATAAAAAGGAAGAAATAATGATCAAGGAAAGGGGGAAGGGTGGGGTGGTGTTGAATGAAGAGGTGCCGAATTATGCAAATAGAGAGGCAGGCAATTTAAGAAACTAACCGGTGGCCCAAGTTCTGGAGGAACGATTATCCTCCTCTTACCCCCAGGTCTCATGTCTCGAATCCCTTCCTCAAATCCTGCATAAATTCCCATGTTAACTACCTTTATTGTTTGCAATTTTCAGTTCGAAGTGATAAGAAGACAAGTAGGTGCTGGGAGGACTATGAGGAAGCTTTATTGATAGTCGAGATAGAAGGCCCAAGAGATTGTTGTAAATTCTCGATGTTGTCTTTTCACCTGGAATCAATGCATTAGTGCCCATGCGGATTTTCGCAGGAGAACCCTGTATGTAGGTGCTGTCAATGCGACGACCTGACTCGTTATAGCCAACATAGTGGAAAGTCACCTGCAAAGTTTCAAGAGTGACTTGCAGCTCAACACTGAACAAAATTTTTATAGATATATCATTCATGAAGTGTTGATATCTTGAGATTATTAATCAATTTCAGCTGTAATGGTAGGACATTCATCAGAAACTATTCTAGCTTGTCTTATAAATGGTAGGACATTCATCAGGAAAGACTGACTTTCAAAGTAAACGAAAGAAAACCTGTTGGCCATCCTTTGGGCAATCACCTTCACCAACTTCAAAATCCCGGTATATAAGCCCTGAGTCACGCTTTATATAATTCTCTGGTGCTACTACCTTAACCTCAAAACCTGAATAACACTCCCCAAACATTAGAAATCGATTCCACGAGTTGTACATAAACCTAATGAAAAATAAAATTGTCGCATTTTCACAAGCACGGACCTTCTCTGATAAAACTTG
The DNA here is from genome assembly GCA_015708895.1 of Populus ilicifolia. Taxonomy (NCBI): domain Eukaryota; kingdom Viridiplantae; phylum Streptophyta; class Magnoliopsida; order Malpighiales; family Salicaceae; genus Populus; species Populus ilicifolia. The sequence continues at coordinate 162,076 of SRLM01000215.1, forward strand.
GGAAGTCTTCAGGTACATTGTTCTCTCTCTGGATCCGCTTGTTTTGTTCCAGCAAGCGTCTTTCGTCATATGGGTTCTTGCTCTTTGTCTTTCCATAAGAAGGATAAGTTGAAAGCAAGCCTGATGAGAAAGAAAAGAAGAGGAGGAACCTACGCCTCAATTTCTCTTCATGACATAATACTACATGTCCATTCTGCATTCTGGCATATATATACTGTTGATTATAGGAAACAAACACACGTTAAGAAATAAGAACAATCAAGGAAATATTATTATCCACTCACCCATCATCATGCAAGTTGTGACAACACCGTACCATTCGCTTCTTCAAAGAAAAGAGATCTCCCAAAGCAGGACATGGTATAAGGTTTATGTCTGCCACAAAGCTCACATAAGCAAAAACTATATCGATACAAGAATACGGAAAAAATCAAATCAATTCCGGACTTGTATGGTTGCCGAGGGGCAAAAGGAAACTATAAATTATTAAATATTCCAACATTGTAGCCTCAGATTATTAAATGAAACTTCTTGGTTTCCACATATGTTATTACTATTAGAAAAGGTAATATAAAAACATTCTTAACAGTTCATCTAAAAATTTTAATTTTTAAATTAAAATGATTTTTTAATATAATTTTAGATCTTAATGATGAAAAATTACAAATCCAAAAATTATTGTTCCATTCTAATTAATTAAATCAAGAAGCACAAGTAAATGGTGAGGTTTTTCAAGTTTCAAACTCAAAAAACTTTTATTTTAAAGAGTATTTTAGAGATTAATATAAAATTATATTATTGAGATCTCATTTAATAACATAAAAATAACATAAAATGCTTTTAGATTGATATCATATCTCAAATCCAATTATTTCCAAATTAAGACGTATAAATCACTTCACATTGGCACCAATTATAAGTTCCACTTCCACGTTTGAGGAATAAGCATTCCCCACCACAACAAGCACATTAGCACCCAACACAATAATTCACATTAACACCCACCACAATTCTCACTTCCGCCCCACCTAGTTACTGCTAGTGTATTAACACAAGAAGACTAGGAAGCTATGACCAACATGGTAAAATTAGTATCGCAAGGAAATTTAAGCATCAGCATGCATGGGATTCATCAAAAAAGAAGAAGGAGCTAGCAAAGTTCATCCGTAGATGTTATAAGCACAAACAAAATTATATCATTCGACTTTGTTCTACTAAGAGAAGGACAATAACCATGCTTGAGAGAGGGGGGAATTGAGAGATACCCAGAAAACATAAACACAAGGCACTTGCAGGAGCAGAGAGAGGGAGAAAGAGAAGCAGACTTACGAGGAGAAGATGGCTTAGACAGGAGAGGATAGAACGATGATGTTGCTGTCAGCATGGCTTTTGTGAAGCACAGGATGGGCCTCTTCTGTTAAAACCTCTTCGTGGTGTTATCTCATGTTTTGTTCTATCTGTTTTTTTTAAGCAAACTCTCACGTCTTTTTTTGAAAACTAGTTTTCATAGCAAAAATATTTATTAGGCTTTGTCAACGGTACCTTTATATTGTCCAATATTGCAATATTGAAAAAAAATCGCCTTCACTAACTTGCCAATTGCCATGCCGTTTAATGCATACTGTCATGTCAAATTATTTGTTTTAATCTCTCTTCCCTTTTCCTTTTGCGTTTGCACGTTAAAGTAAAATCTTTCGAAATAAATTTCCATGAGTATTTAAAATTCAATCTTAGAAATCCACAAGCAAAAGACTCAATCTTCCCTTTTGCCTTATAAGAGTATATTTGTTTTTATATTTTAAAATTATTTTTTAAAAAAATTAAATTTTTTATATTTTTCTTTATTTCAAATTAATATTTTTTATGTTTTTAGATTAATTTAATATATTAATATTAAAAATAATTTATAACAAATAAAGAATATTATTTTGACATATTTTCAAATAAAAAATTCAGCACTCCACTTAACTCAAATAAAATAAGTAAACAATCCAATTTATTTTCAAAACATGCTATTTTTGAAAAAAAAAATAATAATAAAGTTAAGACTACTTTAAAATACAGACTCCAGAGATGCTTAATCTTCTGATTCATCAAACATTTTCTTCAAAGCATTCCCAAATCCCAACTCTCCACCACCAGATCTCTTAGAATGGTTTAGTTCGGATCTGATCCTATACATAGACAAGGACTGTCAACGAAATAATTTTATTAGAATTCACACTCATTCGATAACAAAACTATTCACCAAGCCTTTTCGTCACAGGCCCCAATTCATAGATGGAGAGCGGGGTCTGGAGAAGCATCGGACAATCCATACCGACTGTGCATTTGCAAAGCTAGAAGTATCAAGTTCACAGATTTTAAAAAGTGAACAAAAGTTGTGAGACAGATTAAATTTGCTCGAAGAAAAAGCATGTTTGATCATGTACGTTTACAATCTTGAACCAGCATTCAGACTCCATGCAAGAAACGGTACCTGTGACCACTATCACCAGCCATTTCTTTGTGCCTGGAAAGAATGAGAGCCCATCTTGCAGTAGTAGATGCATCAGGCAGAAAGGGATGCTGGACTCTTCTTCGTGCCCTCCGCTTTGCACAAGACTCTCAAGCTAGGAAAAATCAAAACAGGGAGGAAAACAAAGGAGGAACTTTATCTGTCATTTATTCACTTATGTTGTATTCTAGGATAAAAGGATACAAAAAATGAAACCCTAAATTACACTCCCGCTGAAACTCTTAAATTAACACTCCCGCCGAAACTCTTTAAATTAACTCTAGGTAGGTATTGATATCTCAACAGACCCGAATGTCCACAGTAATACTACTCAACTGACTAGCCCTGATGGAGCTTTCAAGTTTCTTTGTTGAGGATTTCTGGTCAGGTTGGTACCCAAGCCACAAGCATGAAAGTCTGGAGATAGCAGCCTGACTAGCAAACTGAACCTTGCAAGCCAGGCTTGGCTCCCTCAACATGTCATTACCCACAACACCAAAGGCACAAGTAGCATCGTATCCATCAAGGTCAGATTCTGTTACCAGCACAGCAGATCCATCATCAAAAGCTGCGGTGTCCTGTTTTCGATCCTCTTTGGTTGTAAGATCTAATGCTTTTTGAATTATCATACAGCCAGGGATACTAATTTTTTTTACCTTGAGAAGATAGTAGTCTTGAACAGCCTGTATACAGGAGTTATAGTGGAATGATTTTAAGAGAAACCCAAGCGTTATAGAATGAAAATAAAAGGTATCTTCAATCCAATAAAATGATGATTGTACTTGTAATTAATGAAAAGAAAATGACAGATCAACAGTTAATACAGTTAGTTCCATGATCAAATTAGGCACAAAGTTAAAGTATAAGTTAGTAACAGAGTACAGTTCATTAATCATAAATTCTTGCCTTCCGCTCAATCCAAGTCATTTGAACTGGAGTGAAGCTTTTAAAAAAATGCTCTTCTTGGTCCAGATTCATGTTCATTAATCATAAATTCTTGTCTTCCGCTCAATCCAAGTCATTTGAGCTGGAGTGAAGCTTGTAAGAGCATGCTCTTCTGAGTCCAGATTCCTCAGTGTGTGTGTGTGTGTGTGTGTGCGCGCGTGTGTAGCGTGTGTTTTTCTTTGCTTGTTGCAAATCCATAGAAGGGTTCAATTGAATTTAAATGATGGATTCACCCATGAAACTTATATCAGCAATACCTGCCATTGAGAAGAGGCCAAAAGTACCCTAGGCCTAATAGATCTCACATGCTCGTACGCAGATTTGGGCGTCATGTGCCTGTGTTCCACCTGTCAAGAAACAGAAAATCTCGAGCAGGTAAAAATAAGGCATAACAAAATTAAGACATTCGATAAGTCCAGTTTGAATTTATACATACTAGGTAACAGAGAACAATGGTTGTACTGCGCCCCCTACCAGCCTTGCAATGAACATATGTTGTCTTCCCAAGAGAGGCATTTTCTTCATAAAGCACAACAAAAATAAGGAAATGGAACGTTAATATCAAATAAACACAGTTATTAATGACCCTCTCTGGTAAGGGGAAGCAAAACAAAAACACAACAGCAATACCATGTTGACTGCAAGAGAGATAAACGGCATGAAAGGAACAATGAAAGGCCAGCAAATGAACTTTAAGAAGATACTTACCATGTATGAAATCCACAGCTTGGCATATATCACTAAGCAAAGGAGCAAACAGATAGTCTCTTGTCGGAATGACCAAATGATCAATATCATGAGCCTAAAAAACAAATCAACAGCGAACATAAGTGCTATTTCAACACTCAGGCATAGCCAAGTGAAAAGAACAAAGACAAATTCTTTTCCCCTCTTTTTTCAACAATTAAGACACAACAATTTGCGAAATAGGTTGGCTTTTAGAGGAAGCACTGTCCATTTAAGCAAATAATTTCTCCGAGAACAATAATAATTGCATAAACAGGAGTAGCTTCAAATAATTTGCTAAACATTCATCGACACCTGTGTATAACAACATCCAGAAACCGAACTTAGAAACTCACATGATATAGTGATGTAGGAACCAAAGTCTCGTATGATTCATTCAATGTAACCACTCCAGACACACCTAATGTCTTCAATCGGGGAACATCTGTCGGAAATGGAACCGCTCCTAACAATATAAACTGAAAATAACCAAAAACAATTTAGTCAGTCAGTCAGTATTCATCAACTAAGGCTGAATAAAATAAAATAAAAGAAAATAATTTATTTCATACCTGATCGACTCTATCCCACCAACGAAACTCGGACTGAATCTTATTCCTCAAAACATTGTACAACAGTGTAGGGTAAAAGAGAGCACGAGCTCCAGCACCTACAAAGACTCTCTTCGCGTCCAAAACGACAACGTTTCTGCATGAATTGTCATCTTGATCTGCTCCCTTTATTTCTTCGATATACATCTTCACATAACCCTAAAAGAAAAGAAACAAGTAGAAATAACCTCCTACGGATTACACGAAGAAGAGATTGAGAATCGAATGGTTGATTTCATGGTTGATTTGAGGAGGAAGGAGAGGATCTCCTTGAAGAAATTTCTAATTTCTTTTTTTTTTTTTTTTTTGGGTGTGTGGATTGGATTGCCTTTTTTCTCAGCAAACAATGGAAAGCGAAAGGTGCGCTGCCCTTGCCTTGTTTGCTTTTGACTCTTCCTCTCTCTCTCTCTCCCCGTTTTCTAGATTTGGAATTTTGCTGTTTGAAAGGAGGCGGAACGGTTGCGTAATGACGACTGCGTTTCCTTTCTTGACCCTTCATCAAAACGTCGTCGTCTCTTTAGCCTCTCTTTTATTTCAAATGATTAGTCAAAGGATTTACCATATTTTATTCTTAGAAGAGTTTTTATCTCCTATTTTATTTCCAGACACTCTTAATTTATGCGATTATTTTTATTGGTAAACTAAAGTTCTTGCTGTGACGGTGCGTGTTATTGGTTGTTTTTAATTTTTTCTTTTACTATAATTTTTTATTCCACTTATTACGAATATCATCAAATCAGATATATATATATATAAGATAAAATCATTTTTTGAATGTTGTTAAAGAGCAATGCATTTTTTATATTTGTATGGTACATTTGATCCTGAGATTCAAATTTTAAAAAATTAATAAATTGAATAAACCTTGAATATGTACCTTTTAAGTTTTTAGCATGTGATTTATATTGTTGTGTATAATATTTTAAAAAAAATATTTTAAAGTAATAATTTTTTTAGATTTTTATATTAGCAAATTAAAATTATTAGAAACAATAAAAAAAAATATCGATTTGTTGATTTTTTAAATCAAATATAGTTTCTAGCGCAAATCAAAAGATGCCTAGTGTTTACTCATTCATGTATTTGCATTTTCAATATGGAAATCTCATTTTACCATATCTTATTCTCCGTATATTATTTTACCATGGAAAAATATTGTGCTTTGCTTGTAGAAAAATATTGAGTTTTGCTTGTATTATATATATATATATATATAATTGTGAAAAAAAAAAGGTTATATTGTCACTTTTAAGCCTGTTTTACAAACAAAGGTTTTTGGCTTTTTTATACCCAAAAAAAAAAGGCTTTCGAGGTTTTTCTCTAAAAGTTCAATATATATTATAGCATAAAAATATCTTAACATCATCAAACACTGGTTTACAGCCATCTTATCCACATAGCCACAACTTCTAAGCGCTTGATGGACGTTCTGGGTATGCATCTCTGCAAGACTGCAACCTTTCCATGGTCTTCTTCCTCCCCAACGCTTCATAAAATTGGAAGTCCAAACATTCTTCCAAGAACCATTACTCCTGCGAGCTCCTATTCTGCCCCCCACCCACGGGGCACGATCAGGTCCGACTTTAAAACATGGTTCGTAAGTCACAATCAGACTCGAGGAAATAGTTGTGGGACAGAATCCTACGCATACGAATATGCTTCCCATGAGGCTATGAAATTCACTTACACTAGGCACCACCTAACAAGAATTTGAAGGGGGGGACTCAACGACGACTGGAACGAATTTAGTTGAGTTAGTTGACAAGATGTGGAGGCTTTACTTAACGTAGAACGAGTGCAACAAAAGTTGTGGTTGTGCTTATGATCATGTCCTACGCAAGGTTCAAGTCTTGATGAACATAAGCATGGCTTTTAAGTTTTATGCCTCACATGCTAGCTGCTCATATATGGAGATAATTGACTGTTTAATGACTGATATACAAAGAGTCTATCAAGAAAATTGTTACGCGCTCTATCTCATAAAAAACAAGTGTAGAACAATTGAGGGTTATAAGAGAAAAATAGTTTTCTTCATCAAATTAAATCCATGATTTAAATCCTTTAAAAGGCTTGCCATGGATCAAGATAAGCCTTCTCTAAATAATTATTTGAAAATGAAAATCATGATGATACTATGTTTTATATTTGATTCTTCATGTTTACGATCAAAGAATTGCTTAAAAGTAATACCTGCAAGCATGAGTGTAACTATATGCTGATCTTTTTTCTTTCATCTGGGGTAGCTCTATAAAAACAAGTGGAGAATAATTATTGTATGAACAATCAGAATTAGAAAGTCCTGCACAAGTTATGATCACTTTTCATGAATGTTGATCTCATTCTGATGCAAAACTTGCTAGCAGAAAACAGAAAGAATTTCCCTTTGATGTTTAAATAGACTGATCTGCTTTCATGTTATCAAATCTTTGGTTAATTTATTAACCGCAGGAATTGTTTTAAGACAAATCACTCTGGCAACAGACAATATTCAAGCAAGCCTTCAACTGAAAAACATAGCAACAGATTTTTTATTCACGGATAACTTCAGAAGGATATTTCAAAAGTGTAAATTACCACACATAGATGCAGAAAAGTATAATTTAGTATTGAACATGTGTCTTTTAACAGACAAAGGAATCATGTTCCTTGAATATTTCCAAAATAGTAGGCCTTGTCAACAGCTTCCATACCTTGCTCGGTAAAATATTATTTCAAAAACTGATTAAGAGCCCTTTTATTTTATCTGCGAGGCCACGTCTTTTACAAATATATATATATATCTCTTATACACATCTAGATGTGTATAAGAGACAGGTGTGTGTGTGTGTGTGTGTGTGCTGTCTCTTATACACATCTGGCCAATGATGTAGTCGCATCATAGGCCAGGAGTCCATAAATGTTCAACTCAGCGTCAATTTTATTTGGATTATCTCGTAGGAATTGCCTTTTCCAACGAGCTCGAAAATATCCAAGCTCTTTTNAAATCATTTTAATGTATTAATATTAAAAATATTTTTTAAAAAATAAAAAATATATTTTAATGTATTTCTAATAAAAAAACATTTTAAATAATAATTACTATCATTCTCTCAAACACTCTATGATATTTAATGTGACACATTCCCCGGTCAGACAAGAAATGCTAAGGTTCTAGGTAACTTCACAGAAACCCTAATCTCATTTGTCACATTCTATGCTTAAACAACACTAGATGATCCTAAACCCTTTCAGAGCCATCCTCCTAACATGAGATAACTAATATGTACACGCAGCAAGCATAGCAGACACAACACCATTTGCTGAGAATCTCAATCATGTTCTCTACTTTTCAAAGCACGGTAAATGATGCAAAACCAAACACAAAGGCAGGCATGAGAATGGCGTGTGTTAATTATTAAGGAGATACTACGAGTGTAATAGATGTCAAAGTAATGCAGGATAGCTAGAAGGTTGAAGAATTCTATCAGACCAAGACCTGAAATCTTTAATTGTGTTATCAAGTGATGGGTGCTCATACTTCACAATTCCAAGAGAACTGTATATAGTATCTACAATAGTAGATTTAGAACACAGAGTAATATGGATAATAGAAGGAAAACCATCTAAAAAATGAATAATAACCAACTTAGTCTCCATGTTGTTAGCTATCTGGGAGCAGTATAGGCTTATCTTTCACCTAACATAAGTACCATTCATGCGCTTGCCCTTTGATCTCTCACTAGATGCTACTTTCTGAAGCCTGATCTGCTCCCTGAACTTGGCTATAAATTCACCAGCTTTCTTATCAACCTCACTAGAGTAGTCTCCTGCGTCATTGTTGATGGCTGGAGCAGAATCTTCATCTGAACTCGCTCGAGAGATATCATTCTCGCTTTCTGAGTCTTCTGTGGACTCCACAGTAACACTATCTGAAATTACTTCATTTTCTTTCTTCTTATACTTCGAAAGGGTTGGCTTTGACATTTGATGCTGAGTATCAGAGTTCTTTTTATCGGCGCCAATTAACATATTATCATGTCCTCTCTCCATTTCATCCTTTCCCATGTTTACGGTCTGAGCTTCATTGCATATTTTTCCAACCTTGTCATCAATGTGGTTTCTACTCATCTCTCCAGCTTTTATTGTCTCTGCAGCATATCGGCTGGCTCTGATAGTCCTAACAGATTTTCCCTTTAGTGATGAGATTTTAACAGGTGTTGCAGGTCTCTGATCTGATCTCAAAGAATCCTGCCCCGCCTCTCTACTACCCATTGTATCCTCATTTCTTTTCCCTTTCAAATCCTTCAACTCGTCCTTCAAGCTTCTCCGGGAATCCTTTTGGAATAAAGAGCCACTACTATATCTCCTCAAATGAAATGCATTCAATGGAGCATCAGCCTTCCTGGTTGTTGGTGGTTGAGAAGCAGGAGGATAAGAAGCACGGTAACTCTTGTTTTCCCCTAATTCTTCAGTTTCAGAGTTTGGCATTTCAGAAGAAACGGAACGTGAGGGTGAGAGCGTGGTTGGTGAATACGATGCTGAACTCCCTTGGGATGACAACGAAGTTGTGGACCTGAAAGATTGTGACTTGAGAGACTCGAATTGAGCTTCATCAGCTGAGAGAGGTCTAAAATGTGAAGGACCAAGGTGTTGCGGACCTGGATTCCCTTGAGATGACAAAGATGTTTTGGATCTGAAAGATTGCAACTTGAGAGACTCGAATTGAGTTTCATCAGCTGAGAGAGGTCTAAAATGTGAAGGATCGAAATGTTGTGGACCTGGATTCCCTTGAGATGACAAAGATGTTGTGGATGTGAAAGACTGCGATTTGAGAGACTCGAACTGTGTTTCATCCACTGAGAGAGGCCTAAAATGTGAATAACCTCCAGCAGAAGAACCCACTTTCTCTCTAATTTCCCTTATCTCAAATCTCGGACGCCATGGAATTTGGGAAGGTAAGGCTACTGTTTCATGAAGCATCCCCTCTAAGTTCGTAGGACCCATGTCACCAAAATCATTCTCCTTTACACTCCTTCCAGAACCATCACCCGAGCCCGAGAAGCTTGTACCAGACTCGCTTCCATTACTAAATTGAGGACTATCCAGATTCCTAACCCTCGGATTTAAACTCCTAACTGGCAATCCTAGTGGCCTGTAACCATTTGCTTGTCCTCGATTACAATATTCATCGAGTGAATAGTTTGGTTGAGACACTACAACTGTTGATTCAACTTGGAAATACTGGGAATTCCAAGATTGAACCACGTTACTCTCACCATTCTCAAATGAATTTTCAAAGCCATTTTCAGCATCTGCAGATCCACCATCGTTTCGTTCATTACCATTAGCAACACCAACCATAGACTCACCCCTGTAGTACCGTTGTCCAATTTTGTTCAGTTCAAGACCAGTGGTATCATTAACCATTGACTCACCTCTATAATACTGTGAGTCCCAATTCTGGTACACATTTTTGTCATCAAACCCAGATAAATTTTCAGACCCATCTTCAAAAATTGGAGAAAAATGAAAAATTCTAGAGACATAAGATGATTGTGAATCATCGGAGTAGCGGGATGGTGGTTCAAAGTCAAAATCTTCAACATTTCTACTACTAAACAAGCCATAACATACGGCTAGGCCAATGAAAAGAAGGTGAGCAAGGTCCCAGAATTTGGTGAAAATAGTTGAGTGACTGATAAATTCAGGAGCTTGTGAAGGAAATAGTGGAATAAGAACAAGAAAGAGCACGAAAAAGAGAGACTTACAGAGAACGCGACTAGTGAAAGATGACGACGACGACTTATTAATTTTGGTGACGGGCTTAGAGTTTTGAAGCTCCTTGAGTGGGAAAAGGGGCTTGGAGTATGAGACTGGATCTGCCATTGATGGAGGAACTAGGTTTTTTTCTGTTGTTTGGTGAGTGTGGGGATGGGGAAAGGAGGAGGTGAAGGAAGGAAGACTTTGAAGGAAAGGAAAGGAGAACATGGAGTGAGGTCCGTGATGAGAAGAAAGGAAGAGGCGAATTCAAAAGTGTCATTATTGTGACCGTTTGTACTAAATTACGGGGTTGTCCTTTTCTTCCCTTCCATTGTTTTGGGTTGAGGCAAGGCAACGGCCAAAACTATCGTTTTAAAACCGGATTAAGGTAAAATCCGGTTTACGTGTCGAAAAGGTTAAATACAGAATAAATTTAATATTTTTTTAAAAAAATAAAATAACATTTTGGTTTAATTAAAAAATTCACGCGATGGCGTCATAGTTAACCGTCTGTTTTTTTTAAATAAGAGTATACTTTATTAATTTTTTAAAAAATTTTATTTAAATCAATTCAAGATGAGTTTACTTATGAGAATTATCAAGTTTTAACACCATTGTAAAAACAAAACCTAGAAGGCAACAAAACCCAGCAAGGATACGTTGATTTGTTAATATTTTATTTGTTTTTGTGTTTTAAAAAAATTAAAAATTTATTATTTATTTTAAATTAATATTTTTTTATATTTTTAAATTATTTTGATGTACTAATATTAAAAATAATTTTTTAAAAATAAAAAAATTATTAACATATATTTTTACACAAAAAATTATTTATAAATCAACTATAACCACGTGGACGGAACTAGAGGATGGCAAGCAAGGCCCTGCACTGCAAAACATTTTAAAAATTTTATCATTTAGTATTTGTAATATATATATATATATATATATATATATTAGTTTTGACCTTCTCTACAATATTATATAATCATTTTTTTCAAACAAGTTTTTAGTGATAATTATATATATTTTTAATTACTTTATATTTTAATAAAAATTAATTTTTTATTATATTATCTTGAGATTATATTACTTGTATTCATATTTAAATAAATTAATAAAATTAGCTTGTATGAGTTTGATTTCTTTATATAACCATCTTAAACTCGTATTCTCTATATTAATTTATAATTAAAACAAGTTTAATAATTCTTTTAGATATTAGATTTAATATTTTAATTTCAAAAATTAAGCAAAGAACAAGACTACTTGTCGCCGTACCAACCTCATGAATTTGTTCAATGTAATGTGCCCGAGTAAACGGGAAACTTTGTAAATAATAAAATGGGAATTGAAGTCAAGAACTGGGTCCATGAGCTGATTATATTTCTCTCTTTTTTCCCAGTTTTTGTCTTCATCGGCACTGTTTTCTTGGAAATCGGAAATGGGATTTTATACCTTCCGCGTATTATATTCAATGTATTTGCTATTTCCAACCCAAGCCGAGCCACTCCACTGGCGCGGCATGCCCTGCTGGACTAGCTGTATTACACGTGGAAGGTTACCAGCATGATTTTATTTTTAGAAAAATAAATGGAGGGCCATGAGTAAATTAAAGGACAATGATTCCGGCAAAGACTATTTTTCAAATTCAAATAATATTTTTATTTTTTATATTAATATATTAAAATCATTTAAAAAATATTTCCAAACATTAATTTAATACTTATTAAATAAAAAATACTTTAAAAAAAATAAAATGTTTTCCTAATATCTACTCTAAAATCCGGTATCGTCGAGACTGTCTTGTCTTATCTGCTCTCCACTCATTATCATTACTTTCTATTATTATGGTGCTCAAGACTCTCACCTCAGTTTCTAAAACATTTTTCATATTTATTTGATTTTCTATTTATTGTATCTTTATTTTCTTGTTTTCATTTTTTAAAAATATTTTTTAATTTTTTTAAATAAAAACATAAACAAGAATTTTTTAAAAAACAAAAAAGCGAAAAGAAATCTTCCCTGTAGTTATAAGACCCAACCTCACAACCCATCAATTTCAAATCTGGCCAAGTGGGTTCAATAAAAATAATTTTTTTATTAAATATTATATATTTAAATTTTAAAAAATTAATTTTAAATTGAATAAACTAACCCAGGTTAACTGATTATGAAGATAATAAAGATCCCGGGCCAGCTCAATCCCAAATCAGGGTGACCTGGGATGGGGGCTTATAATTATGACCTGGAAACGATAAACACAGCCCGCGGTGAAGAGAAAAGAACCAGGGAGCCTTAGCCCGCGATGACTTTGAACCAGAGGCAGTTAGCCCATCAAGGAACGATCATAAACCATCACCAGCTGAATCGAAAACAGGAAAAGCACGGCGCCGAAGGCTCAACCGCTAACCTCCGCAGCTAAAAACGATTAACTTCCCTCCCCCATAATTTCATTTCAAAGAAAGAGAGAGGAGAATGGCAGGGAGAGGAGAGATAGTGGAAGCAGAGAACGCAGAGGCTGAGGCTATAATCACAAGAATAGAACACAAAACTCGCAAGATCGAAAGCCTACTCAAACAGTCAGTAATTATCAAGATCTCAATTTCTCTGTCTTTTATTTTGCTATTAAACTTTCGGGGACTGCTTTTTTGTTCCTTTCTCTCAGGGGCAGACCCGTTGAGGCTCTCAAAACGGCTCTGGAAGGCTCGCCTCCAAAGACTCGAGATGAGAGATGCAAGGTTTTTCCTTTTCCTTTTCATTTTCAATTTTTTTTTTGAAAGATCTACGAAGGAAAGTTTTGATTTTCTCTTTTTGTAGTCAGCGAATTGGATAGTGGTGCACAGAGCGCTAATGGCAATAAAAGATGTGGATTCATTGTTCTCTGCTTTAGATCCCGAGTACTATGATATTCTCATGAAGTCAGTACTTCTCTTTCTCCTCTTCATTTGTATTTATTTTATTTATTATTATTATTTTAACTTGGCCCGTCAGCTGAATTTGCATTTATAGTTAGGAGAGTGGTAGTTTAGTTCAATTCGATCTTTTGGGCATCCTCAATATTGATCATAATTTAAGTTGTGTGATATTACTGTCGATTGCAGACTAATCGAGACTCAACGTTAATGGCATTTGTTTTCAAGTCTGTTTTGGTGATGATTCAGAGGACTCGGTCCCTTAAATATTTATTTTTTTTAATCTGTTTATTCTTTCGGAATGCTAAGCCATCAAAAGTTGCAGCCTTTTAAGAATGTGAGATGGTGTTGGGCTGTTTTGTGATTTAGTCATGATTCCTTGTGTTTAGGGTCTGTGCTTGTGAATGAGAGGTCAAGCGGGGCTTGTTTTGGATTTTTTTGGCATTTGTAATCCATAGAAGGATTCTTCAAATGAAAGGTTGTTGCTTCATTTCAACTGCCACTTTCCTGGAAACTATTCTTTGGTCTTTTCTGCAGGTTTAAGATATTTAACTTATTCCTCTTCTGATAATTTTGAATTTTTATCATTTCACCCTTTAAACTTATTTATGGTGTAATTGTATTATTCATGAACTGATGTTTGATCAATTTCAAGCTTCTAGTTCTGAATATGCAGTTCTAAACTTGAAATAATTTGGGATTTGTAACATTTTCCCTTTGTTCTGTGACAAGAATGAAACCAGCCGAGAGTCAAGACATTTCTGCTGGAGTGGTCATTCCTGAAAACAAAAACTCCTCTCACAAACACCTTTCTTTCCTTAGAACAATATTATTGCCATTGGATTTTCATCTTAACCCAGCCCTTGGGCAGTCTTTACTGATTGGAGAAATTATTTTTCTCCTGCATCTTATGCCAATCGATAGAAAACAGTTCCTCGAGATAAAGGATCTCTGTTTACCAGCTTAAACTTGTTGATTTAAAATTTAAAATACAGTCAAGAACCAGCTTAAAGTTCTTTAAACCATAATTACCTTGAGAATAAGATCAAGGCCATGTGCAAAATGATATCCTGATTCATCATTCTTCTTTCAAAGCCTCCTTGTAAGACTTCCTTGTTTTTTCTTGGTATATTATTTGGCTATCTTGTCCGGAGAAATAGAATGGAACTGATTTTGTCCACAAATGATACAATTGCATTTTTAGAGCTTATTTGAGTCTATTTGTACATGAAGATGGCATAAACTGAAATAGTTTTAGAGCTTATTTGAGTCTATTTGTACTTGAAGATGTCATAAACTGAAATCTTGACTTGTCGTTATATACCTCTCAATTAATGTGATCGGTCATTTTTCTTGTCCAATGAATCATTACATGGTTTTTGTGTAACGTTTTGCAGTTAACATTAATTCAGTGATATCATAATCCACAGGTACTTGTACAGGGGATTGTCAACTGGAGATCGGCCCACATGCGACCAATGCCTGCGGATACATGAAAAGTTAACAGAAAAGGCTGGATTGGGTTGCATATTGCGTTCCCTTGCAGACACTGTGAATACCGTTTGACTGCGTCATATATACCAAAATGCAAATCTATCCATGTGTGTAATATTTCGTTGTGAATGATGATAATCTGCAGGGGCTATCCGGGTTTTATGTTCCAAAAGCTTCGCCTTGCCTTAAAGCTTGCGATACAGTACCGGTTTTCTTATGTGGTATTTTATTTGAGCGGGTACGTGTTCTTACAAGTCTTAAATTATCCGCCAAGCTACCGACCTATCAGACAAGATTCGTGTACCTTCATTTCTGAATCGATTTAAGTGAGACTGGATGACTTGCATTAATCCCCAATTAGAGAAAGCTCGCAAGAATTGAATTTCTTGTTGTATATACAGCCTGAATTTCAAAAAGATGTGTTTGATAACGCATCTGAGAGTACCTTTTCAAAATGGCTTTTCTAGTAGCGTAGATGTCAAAATGATCAGAAATTATCGAATTATGATGTTTTTTCATATCTGAGTACTCTGGAAATCCTTTGCAATCACGTTAGCTGGATGTGAAGATTTGATAATCTATCTTTCTAGTCTGGATGAGTGATTAGAAACCCGTTTGGGAATGCCGCAATTGCACGGCTGACCGCATTCCCTGACGCAGTATATAATCTAGTCAGAAGCCGAGACTTCGTGTTTATAGAAAATCAAATTATGCAAGAAATTAAGAAGACAGAGAAAGTAGTGTCTACCCAACAATGTAAGATTCGTATACTTTCGGTTTCGGTACAGTGATGGTCAGATCCTTCGTTATCTACAGAAAGCTGGCTCCGTAATCTGTACACAGAGAAAGGTGGCTTTGGTTGAACAAAGTTTGACTGCATCTGGAGTAGATCAAGGTGAAAACTCCGAGTTTTTTTTTTTTTCATAACACGGTAAAAAAAAGATAAAGTAATGCATGTGAAAAAATAATTAAGAATCTGTCTTAGTTATATGAGTTGCAGAAGATGCCATCTATGACTTGTTTTGAATTTGAATTGAAGGCGGAGACATGCCTTTCTTCCCTTTTCTCACATTTTCTTCTTCAACAGCTGATGTTACAAGAAAAATATGAAAAACCATTAACATCAGCGACAATTTATATTTATGACAAATAACAATTTTATTGTTATCATGTTAACATCTAATTATATATTCTACTTCTTAAAACATGAACTATATATAACTTATTGATAATTTTTACTCCAACTCGTATTATAAAAATACATTTAGTCCTTATTTTTAACCATTACCTAATATGTTATTATGGCATGTATATACCAATCCAGATATTTATGGATGCCTAACTAGATAGCGTACATATACGAGGAACATCCATTGAATAAATATGATATATATAATCAAAAGGGTCATAATAAAAAAAACTTGTGAAATTAGACAACATCAGTTTTAGTTTTTTTTTCTGTATTTTAAATTATGTCAACTTCACTTATTTTTCCACTATATTGAAAATGCTAGCAATTGATTATTTATATGCTCCAATAGATCATATAGATAACTTATACGGGGAACTTAGTATTTTAAATTTTGCCGATATGTCTTGAGGGATCTAACCTTTGATTAATACTAGTTTCATTATACTATTTTGACATTGTTAAGATATAATTTTTAGATAGGATAAAGTGACATTTTAGATTATTTTATCATATTATGTATTATATTAATACTATAAACAAGCTACATGGTATTAGTAGCTAGGGCAGTCACATGGTATTAGTAGCTAGGGCAGTCACATGGTATTAGTAGCTAGGGCAGTCACAAGGAAAGCTGTTTCATAATTCATGTATCTTACATTAATATATGTGGAATTGTAGGAGATATAGTGCTTTTAAAGAAGAACATCTAATGATTGTTATAAATACATATATGACATGATATCTTTTTTATTATGTGATGTTTCATTACATCAATCTGATCAGGTTTTGTAATATATTTACATAATTTGATGCACTATACCCTTGATATTAAAGGTAAAATAGATTGATATGTAATATTATTTTATATTTAGTAAATATCAAATTAATCTTGTTATGGATGATAACTATTAATTAATTTTTTATATTTATATATAAATTAATTATTTAGTATGAAAAGCCTGATAAGCAATAATAACTACCATAAGGTGTAAATAAGATGAAATGTGTTCTAGTTAATTGGTTATTTATAATTATATGAATTGATTTTTTATATTTGTATATATATATAGATTAATTATTTAGTATGATAAGTTAGAAAATAATAATAACTACTATAAAGATATCGGTAAGATAAAATATATTATGATGAATTGGTTAGTTATAATTATATGAATTGATGTTTTTTTTTTTTTGGAAAGAAGTCATGGCAAAATAGACTTTTTTAAAATACCTTTAATAAAGATGTCCCAAATATTATATATGATTTATGTGTCGCATGTGTTAATTATAATTTTTGTAATTGTGTTAAATTTTTAATATTTTTTTTATTATGTTATTTTATAAAAAAAAAATGTGAAACACCATTGAATTACGTAGTAAATTTTTTTTGGATTGATGTCAAGAAAATGTGTGGGTCTTGTTCCAGAAAGCTTTGCCCTGCCTCGAAGCTCGTGACAAGGACATCAGTTTTCTTGCTTCATCTTTTATCCCAGCAGGTTGTCGTTTTGTCCCACAAGTCTTAAATTTTCTGCCCAGTTACCTAGCTATCAGACAATCCTTGAATCTTCATCTCTGAATCAATGTAAAAGGACATCTGAAATTAGATTACACGTATAGATAATAGTGTCTATCGTCTTTTTTGCCTTGTAGACTTGCATGGCTTCTCTGCATCGTTAGATGTTCAGTGTCTATCGTCTTTTTTGCCTTGTAGACTTCCATGTCCCCTCTGCATCGTTAGATGTATAAATAAATGCACTGGCATAATGTCCAAGGACCAAGACACAATCACCCATGAAATCAGAGGCGACTTAAATTCGATCAGCTTTTAGCTTTTTCTTGTGTTCAAGGCGATGTAATCAAATTCAGATTTTAGCACGTCACAGCCTTGCATTTGAACCAGAAGTTTTTTCTGCCTCTCCTTTTTAAGTTTTTTTGTGATGGGTGGACATTAGGTTCTTGTGGAGGGAAGCATTTTCTTTTAATGTCTTTTGTTTTGCTCATGGCCGGAACTGCTGAAAGGGCAGCTACAGTCTCTTCCTGTGAGGGTCTAAACCCGTAAGGGTGTGGTTCACTGATTTGAGAGATGGGACAACTTCTGAGATCATGTTTCAATTTGAAATCTCTTAACTTTTAAAAATGGCTTTTATCTTCTTATTCTTTTATTCTCTATCTTTAGATTTCTATTGCTGTAAAGATAAAATTTGAATAAGGTTTTTTGTTTATATGCCTGTATTCTTTTACGGTGGTGGTGGTGTTAGAATCCTTGAAGACGACCGGTGTCAAATGGTTTGGATTAAAAGTGATGGAAAATTTAGCTTTTAGAATGGAGGATAATTACAATCCTTAACAACAACTTCCTTCTCTGTGTTGTTTTGATTCGAGATTTTGCAAGAGATAACGTACAGGATGTGAACCGGAGTAGTTTCTCATCGTGAAATAATTAAATTAATAAACAGCCACGAAGGTCTCATCTTCGAGTTTGATGCAGTCTTGAAACTCCCCAGCTCCAAACACAATTTCAATTACTGCAGTGATCGGCTGGCACCAGATATGTTGAGTTGACTTGTTAGGCCGAAAGAACAGAAACTGCCCACTACTTATGAAGGTTCAGCTACCATACGTTATGGTAATCAGACCAAGGAAAGAGCAGACACTGAAGAGAGGATTGCAGACATGAAAATGGAAGCGAGCTAGGAATCGATGGAGCCAGCCGTGCTTAACATCTTACATGTTTTAGCTGCAAACAAATGCGGATAAGAGACATTATGGGCCGACATGGAATTCTTCTACCATGACTAAGAGGTTTAAGACTGAGATTTGACATTTACAATTGGAGAACAGCTCCAGGACATGGGGCTAGGCAGAATGTTCGAGCATAGAGACACTGCTTGGAATCACTAGAAAAAAGCTGGAATCTTTTAGCAAGGCTAATTGACAACCATTCATACACAAAAGCCACCAATAATGATGAATAGAAGCATTTTTTTTTAATAGGATGACCATTCAATTCATTCCTTCATTTGGATCACTAAAATACTATTCTCTTTACATAGTAAAGCCACTTTGTCTACATCAAATCCTACAATAATCAGCAGGGAGATATTGTATTCGGATTCCTTTGTCGCACCTTCCAATCAATCATCCTACAACTTATAAACACTACATTTTGCAACTAGTCCACTCTTTGCAACCTGGACTTGTCAGCAAAATCACATCCTAACCACTACCACCATTGATCGTGTCTTATTTCATATTCTCCCTATTCCACATTCTCTCAAATTTCTGTGGGTGCCTGGAAATCTTATCCTAAATCCTTTCATCCATTTTATCTTTACCAAACAGCCCCTACTTCAAGCTAACAATCATGACCTGGAAGCAGGAGTATCAAAAGCTCGATGGTGGACAGGCATTGTTGTCCAAGGGTTTATGGGCACCGGCCGTTGTGGTTGGCGGGTTGAGGCAGTTGGAGCAAGAGCAGAGGACGATGCAGCAGCAGCAGCAGAAGATGATGAGGCTGACGAGACAGCAACGCGCTCGCATGAAGGGCACATGGTGAGGGTGGTGGGAGGGTTCATGTGCATGTAGAGCTGAGGGGAAAGTTTCAGTGCTCTAAGCTCTTGCACCTCCTTCTGCAACCTCCTGTTCTCCTCTGTTAGATTTTCACAGCACCTCTTTAGGTACTCGCAATCGACTTCAGTTTGCTTCAACTTAGTCCTGTATCAATTCGATGAAGAAATGTTCACTTTCCAAGACATTTTCATTTTGCTCAGCATAAAAACAGCTCAAAAGCACTTTAAATCACAATAAATATGTAATTTCTGAAATCACAAAATGTAAAAACACAAATCCATTTACTTGGCAACAAAAACACCCTACCTGTCGATGTTGAAGATTAAATGACTTCCGCAGAAGCATGGATACTAAAATTCAGACCTAATGAATTTATTTCTTTTTCCTGCTCAAGATGTAGTTGACCCATGAATAGGGTAACGCATTATCACAAAGAACGACTGCTGTTGTAAACATTGGATGCAATTATAACTAGTTAATAGTCCTATGTGCATTAGATTCTATTGACCTGAACAATAGAGGCAACAATCTTTCCCTTCATTAACACTCACTAAATTGAGTCTTCCACTTAAAATCATCCAAGAAGACAATTCCATCCTTATCATCTCACTCATTTGATGATCATACTTCTTCGAAATACAAACAGTAGCCCTGACGGAGGGATATCTCACCTTGCTCTTCGGTTCTGAAACCACACCTCCACTTGCCTCGGCCTGAGATTCAACTGCTTTGCCAAAGCCAGCTTCTCCTTCTGCAACCACAAAACCACCACACTTCACCAAATTACACCAAACCCAGAATTAAAAACCACCCTAACATGATAAAATAAATAAATAAATAAAAATGACACTACTCACGGGATTAAGAGTATTATGTTCCTTGAAAGTCTCCTCAAGCACTAAAGACTGTTCCTTTGAGAGTCTCAGCTTCTTCCTGGAAGCATCACCACCAGCACCATCTTCATCATCACTGTCACGAGAGCAAGAGGCCCTCTCCGCTTCTGTTTCTTCTCCAATCTGTTCTCTTTCGCTTCTTTTACCACTTAAGCTGGATAGCGTACTGTTTGGTGAAGAAACCCCAGTTTCGTCATCACAGTCTGTCACTGCAGCTGGCACCCTGTTCATGTCAATTCCTCGTTGAAAAAACCTCGTACCACATGCTCTATCTGCAATAAAAAAAACAATGGGAATCATGTAATTAATCCAAAACACAGATCTGGATCAAAGACAGGTGCGATGAGCTTGTTTATTTAGAGCCCAGCAAAAACCCAAGAAACGAAACAAGTACCTGATGAATGAAAGAGGTCAGTCAAGGAAGTTTTTCTATGATTGTTTTGTGAAGGTACAGGCATGAGATTTAGCTTCAAAGAAGGCTGCTGTTGATGATTTTGTTGTGTAGCATCGTATCCCAAGCTCAAACTCAAGCCCAGTCCATCATTTTTATCACCCATCCTCACTCCTCTCGAGCACCAGAGAGCCAAAGCTTCAGTCTTCCCAATCAAAATAAACACTCCTTTCTGCCCCCTTTCAGCTGGGATAACAGGGGTTTTTATTCAGATTGTAAGAAAGCGGAATGGGAAAGGAAGGGTAGAAAATGGTTGGGTTTTTGGAGGCTGAGGTGTCACAGCCTTTTGCTATTCTCGGTACAGTAAAAGGATGGGACTAGTCTATACATATAGATATGTAGATACAAAGAGAGAAAGTGACGGATGGGTATAGATTCAATCATGTCTTGTATCAGCCATCCCCTATTGGCTCAGATCATCATCATCATATATGGTACTAGATAAGCTAGCTTTCTGTGTATGGCTAGCTCCTGCTAACAGGCTTTACTCCTCCTCCACGTAACCTCTCTTGTTACCATGGTTAACTCCTCCTCTTCAAACCTTGGTTCGTTACTTTGACTTTCTACTCACTGTTGCCACGTATCTTTTCCGTTTGGTTTAATGATGCATTGGTCCCTCTACCTTGACTTTTGTCTTTTACCTATTTATTTTCTTAATGCATATTTGGTATAAATATAATCATTTCACTGTTCGATTGTACTTTAATTTTTTTCAAAACTAATAAGAACTGTTTTTTTCATCAATGTAATAAATGACATTCGATCCTAGCCACCCTCGTGACCATCCAATGTAATTTTTTTCACATAAAATCCTAAAATATTAATATAAATTTAATTGATTTATGTGTTTGAAAAGTCATGCTCATGTCCCAATAACTATAGGTTGAACGCATCCAATTTTTCATAGCTTCAGTTCAATATTAATAATGCCTCTAGCTTGATAAATCTGATTTGAATTAATTATAGAGTTATGATACAATTAAACATGAATTAACAAAATGTTGAATTAAACCGTACGGTTTCTACCGAGGATGTTACTCGTTTAATTTTTTTAATAATTGATAAGATATATCCATTTTTAACGCTCATTCGTAGATGGAATGGGTAATTACAAAAATAAAGTTTGAGATTACATTACAATGAAAGCAGAAGGATGATAAGAAAATATAAACTTCAAAGTAGGAACAAAGTACACTACTCAACCTTTGGATAAACTAGTGGAGGTCTTTTTTTTTTTATTTACGTGGGTGTCCGGGCCAGCTTACGCGCACCACGACTAATCCTCACGGCCCACTGAATACCCTGCAAACCCAGTAGGCATGTAAGGCACCACGGGGTGACAGGCGTGCACGCCAGGACTCGAACCCAGGTGCAGTGGAAAGAGACCAGCCCCTTCCACCGCTAGGCCAAGCCCTAGAATGCTAGTGGAGGCCTTTTTTAATCACGGTTGAGATAGCATTATGTATCATGGTATTCGCTGTGGTAGTTGTTTTTTATATATTTTTTTTATTTTAAAATATATTAATATTTATTTAAAAAAAATATATTTAATACCAGTACATTAAAATAATTTAAAGTTATAAAAAATAAAAAAAATCTTTTAAACTGAAATATATATATATATATATATATATTTTAAGATAGTGTTTGAAAGTATAGTAAAGATTTATTTTTAAAATATTTTTCAATTAAAAATAGATTAAAAATAATATTTTTATTTTAAAAAAATTATTTTTAACATTAATATATTAAAATAATTTTTAAAAATTAACTTCAGGAAAAAAAAAACATCACGAAACACATTTTTAACCGAGAAAACATACAGCTACTAATAAATCTTTCATTTTCCACGTTCACCCTAAGTTCACTTAAAAAGCGGCTTTTTCTATCATTGACCATTGACTGGAAATTTCTATGAACGATGGTACAGTAGTAGCAATCCACAATGACTTACACGCAACTATGATCATCAGCTTGTGATGATGGTGGTGTTCAATCATGAGTGTGAGGACCCACAAAATGGGCAATCTGCCAGCATCACATCTGCGGCGAATCAGTGAATTTTACAGTGGGACCTACGGTTGTCTATCTCATCTGTGAGCGCGTGCAACCAAAGGCTGCTATTTCCGATTTTGCATTCAAATATGTTTTTCAAAATTATTTTTCAATTATTCTTTATTTAAAAAATTATTAGAATATATTTTTAAAATAATTTTTATACTTTGATATCAAGAGAGAAAATCACTATAACAAACAACATAATTTAATTATTATAAATCATGGTTGTAGATTTAATTTTATTTTGTAGACTAACCTTGAAATTCTAGGATTTAAAACTAGATCCATACCAAGCTTTTAGTTAAATTAAAGAGAGCGCACGGAGGTTCGGGGAGAAATTTTACAGTGCTGAAACGCTAGCAAATAACGGCATCTTATTCGGGTTCGGGGTGGCACGGGGCTCGGAGAGGGGTTGATCGGCAGGTCTGGTCAAAGATAGTGAGTCCAAGGCTAAAGGCCAATGAATGAATTAATGCTAAGACATTTCTGTTTTGGGTACCTGTGTGATGAGTCACCCATTGAGGGGACATGCAAATCCCCATTTATTGAAGGATCCCTTCTCGATGTTCTTCAATTTAATAGAATTGAAGCCCTTGTTTTAACGATTTGTCCTCCGTGATAGATTAATTAATTGAGTTGATTTTTAGTCAAACTTCCAATTTTACTGTAAACGTTTCCTGTTTATGTCTCATTTTATTGGCAGATTATTTAATATATATATATATATAAATGACATCATAAATTAAAAAAATTTGCCCAGAGAAATGACGAGAAACTTTCTATATTTAATAACTTTGATGATTTTCTAAAAATTTCAATTAGTTTATAAGCGAGTTTTATGTATTAGATAAGTGATTACTTTTTTTAATTTTAGTAATTTAATTTATTTTTTAAGCTAAAATGGCATGTTATTTGTATCTAATGTCTTATAAGTGAAGGTAAGTGGTGATTATAACCTGGCAAAATATTTTTTTATAAATTCAAGCTTTTTAAATACTTAAATAATTATATTTAGAGATAGATATATAATTATATTTTAAAAAATAGACTTTGATAAATATATATACTAAAAATATTAAGAATAATAAAATTATAAATACTACACTTAAAAGATTCATTGGGCATCTATAATCTATAAATCCTGTTATTTTGTAGTGATAAAGGGTTGAAGAGTAGTTATATTTTTATAATATTTTAAATTATATTCTACTTAAAATAATATATACTGAATCAATATAAAATATTGAAAAAACACATAGAATTCTATAAAAATTTTCAAGATAGTGTTAGGTAATGACAAGTTGTATGATCCCATTATGGATAAAATATTAGTATGAGGACGTTATTTGAACCCAGATATATTGGGTTCGGACATGATACCCCAAGCCCGCGAAAGTGTCGAAGTGTATACCCAACATTCAAGCTGAGTTTGTTTTTCACTTGCTTTTACGTTTATAGTGAAACAAAAAATAGTAGGGTATTTGGTAACAAACTAAACTGCATTTTATGTTACGGGATCTACTAAAAAATTAAATTTAAAATGTAATTTTTGTGAATCTATTTTTTCATGTTTTTTTAACTGAGTTTTGTAAAATCTTGTTTGTTTTTGTGTTTTAAAACTATTTTTTAAAAAATTGAATTTTTAATTTTTTTTTCTTTGCTTCAAATTGATATATTTTTTGTGTATTTATATCACTCGATGCACTTGCAAGTAAAAAACACTTTGAAAATTAATCACAGCCACACTTTCATCAAATATTTCATACATATTTTTTACTACATATAAATTTTAATTATAATTTTTATCAAACACGTATCTAAATCCAACAAATCACGGCTAACTGTACTTTTGTTAAAGTTATTTTTTAAAATCACAACAACAAAAGCTACTTGAAAAACAAACACACTCTAAGCATGGTAACACATCCAACATGGATCCGGGCTCCAACACTCAGCCCCTGCACCCTAAGCTCGGGTTGTTGTGTGGCCCATCCTTATATAGAGGCTATTTGTTTAGGAGGTTGTGTATATATTTGAAACAAAACACAAACGTAACCTATTTTATAATCTCAAAACACAGTTCACTATATATAGAGGACCCACGTTATATTTTTTTAAAAAACATATATGCAGAAATGATCGGTGGAGAGTTTCACTCTCCACTATATTAGAAGAGATTACTCTCTACTAAATGTTCACAGTGGAGTTCAACTTTACTATTCACGTGAATAGTAGAAAGTACGTGAATAATGACTTTCCATTGTTTTGCTAAACCAGATCAAATTCAAAGCTAGATCAATTAAACCATATGTTAAAAAAAATTAATTTTTTAAATCATGTTTTATTTAAAAAATTAAAAGAGATCACCTAATAATATAGCATTTGTCAAATTTGATCACAATCTTAATTTTGTTCTTATTAGGTTCGACTCAATTAAAAAAATTAATTTTAATTTTAATTTTTAGTTGTATTTTATTCAAAAAATTAAAAAGCGATCACCTGATGACGTAACATTTGTATAATTTCATTGTAGTTTCAATTTTATTCCTAATAATATTTTACATGATGTTACTACATGTCTAAAAAACAAGAAAACTATAGTCTTTTTTCAGATGAATTGCATAGATAATGAAATTATAGATTGATTAATGAAATAGTAAAAAATATTTGATATTAATATTATCTATTTTATAATAAAATAATAATAGTTAAATCTATAATATTTAAATTAAAAACTATCAATATATATATAATTTTTAATTTAAATATGATATCCAAGCCTATAAAATACCTTTTGTCTTGTGTTTTCTAAAGGGTTTTTAAGCCTGTTAGATTTCAGTTTATAAAAAGTTATGACTTTCCAAACAAATTATGCATACTAAGAGTAATCAGCAACAATTGTAGGCATGAACCTCAATCAATCACTTTGTTTCTTCAAGGTCCCACGCTCATATTCTTCTTCCAATGATCGATCTTCTGGCATTCCATGTGTGGTGATCATCCAAATCTTAGACACAATCAGCTTATTTAAGTGGTCCCATGCCGATTACAATCAAGCTTCTTTTCCTGGTAATCTCTCCTGATCTGCCCTCGAAGACACTGAAATCATGTTGGTTTTGGGTAGGCTTTTTGGTCTCATATTTCTAGCAGTGATTTCATAGTTATATCTCATGTGTTTGTTCTCGTGGTGATTTGGTTTTAGCTTTAAAATTATACTCACTTCATATATTTTTAATATTTTACTTCAGAATATCAACATTATAAAAAACATCAAATAAAATATAAATTTAATGTTTTTCAAATAAAACATACTCTTAAAATTAATAAAAAATAAAAACTATTTTAAACATTTAATGACTATTAAACCCGATTCAAACTTGGATCAAATAAATATTTTTTTTTAAAAAAATTATTTTAATAAAAAAATTAATAATCAGTGTCGGACATGTATCTAAGAAAAATTACAGTAGTAAATTGAGCCGCAGCCGTGAGTTTCTACAATGTAATTGCAAGATTAAAGTTTCAGTTTAACAGGTGCTTCATCACATATAAATTCACAGGGTCAGTTTCAGAGGGGATAGATCCTTATGCTTCGTTCAAACAAAATCACAGTTTTTATTTCGAGTTACCAATGCATACATGTAGATCAGAAAAATCATTTATAATACATTCAAGAAGTTAATATCGGGAGTTCTTTTTTTTTTTTCTTTCCATTTTGTGAGTGTTAAATTCTTTCAACTAGGTGAATTTTTATTTTAAAAAAAATAACTTTTTTTTAGGCTGGCTAATGGCAGTCGAGTAATTTTATAATATTTACAAAATAATTAGTGATATTTTATTAATTATTCCACTAATTTTATTTCAAATAAAAAAATAGATAAAAAATAATCTACATCGAGATATAGTTATTATTTTTTAAGAATACTATATTGTATTCTTTTTTCTACTGGTGTTTTTTCTTTCTTCTAGAGTAAGCTCAGTAAAATAACTACTAGATGTCACTGCTTACTCCATGAATGAGACCTATATAAATCTTATCTGCTAGTCTCGAAATTTCATGATATTTCCCAACTGAATCTTTTTTTTTAAAAAAAAATATATTAGTTTTTTTTATCTGATATACATATTGCATGCAATAGATCTATAAAACCTTATCAATTAGTCACAAAATTTCCTCATATTTTTTATAATTGCAAGAAAATTCAAAAGAGGTTTCAACAAATTTTTTCAATATCCATACAAGCAAATTTCTTTGAGTTACCATCCATTCTTCCTAGCAAAAACGATAAAAAAAAAATCAATTTATAGACTAAAAGTGTTGTATATGCATCAAATTATCGGAGAGAAAGTGTGACTTTTCAAACTACAAAAGCAAAATATTATCAAGGTATTGAATTATAGAATGTAAAATTTAATTTTTTAGACTGTCAAAACAAAATATAATTCACACAAAACTATAAAATGCTAAATGTAATTTCTCTATAGTAAAATAAAGACAAGTGAGACTCAATCCTTACTATCTAAGAGCTCCAATAATCCACTGTTGAATCAAGCTCAAATTAAAATGTTGATGGGATAAAATAATTATTGAAAAAAATTTTATTTATTTACTAGATGAATTAATATTATTGGGTTATCATTAAATGAGAAAAAAATACTTAAAAATAAAAGATATTACAACACTTCATTTTGCATCTAAAATACATGTAATATTCTAAGTTTTTCTTGCTATGATAATGATTTAAAAAGTAACAAAGACGTTTTAATATAAGAGAGATTTATATTAAAATAAGATTTTTATAATAAAATAAACGGTTGGAAAGTAATTCTATTTGTATTTGAGTTTTAAAAGTGTTTTTAAAAAAATTATTTTTTTTTAAATTAATATTTTTTTAGTATTTTCAAATTATTTTTATATGCTGATGTTAAAAATAATTTTAAATAATTAAAAAATTATTTTAATATATTTTTAAATTTAAATACTTTAAAAAACAACTACAATTACACTTTTAAATAGATATATAAGATTTTTTTACATGTTTCCATGATAAATTAAATTGTAGGATACCCCAAAAAAGTTGCTATTAATGTTTCAAAATGCTATTTTTTTTTAATTTTTCTTCTCTAGATTTATTTTTTATATATATTTTTAAATTATTTAATATGTCTGTATTAAAAAAATTAAAAAATTATTATTTTAATATATTTTAAAATAAAACACACTTTAAAAACAACTTTAACCCGACACCACAAACTAAAATGGCGAGCCAAGTGAGCTAAAAAGAGAGGGTGGAAAATTTTGGAGGGACAGAGTGGAGTGGAGTCACGTGGGGACCTGTATGTTTCACGTGCAATTGCATGTGATGTTTGGACACGTGTCAAAACGTGACACGATGTCTAGATTCGTGCGTGTTATTCTGTCTCTTCACAACCAGACACGCACTTTCCCTGCAATCATTGGATACTACTCTCTATCCTTTCTTGATTCCATGCTCTTAACTTCTACTGGTCCACGAACGCCCCGATTAATTCGCTTGTAGCACACGCTCCACATTAGCTCCTCGTGCATAGAATGTAACTTCGGTAGGAAATCCCACCTCAAATCTTTGTCACGCGTGCATGGAATTTCGTGATGTTTAAGTTATATTTAATGGCGAATAGATGAATTAAAAAAAAAGGAATAATTCTTGAATGAATTTCATTATTTCTGTGGAATGAATTTCATTTTCTTCTCCATCTCTTTTTTTGAATAAACATTAATAATTATATTTTAAATATCATAAATTATTATGACTATACAATTAGAACTATCCAAAGGAAAAAAATATCTATAACCAATCTCTTAAATTTAGGGTTAATGTCAAATTAAAAGATATAGTTGATGTAGTTTAAGGTGTGTTTGGCATTGTAATATAATGTAGTTTCCAAAATTATTTTTTAAAATACATTAAAAATAATTTATATTTTTTTTTGTATTTCTAACAGTAATATATCAAAATCATTGACAAACATTTAAAGACTACTAATATAATATTTTTTACATTTAAAAAAAACACTCACAACATAAGCTACTATACTCCCCATGACTCGTTAGATTTGCATCAACATCTCAAAAGCTCTTAAGATTCTCTCCATTATTATTCGAAATACTGACATGAGGAAATTAACTGGAAGCCAGGAGATTCCCTTCTTTTTTTTCCTAGCCAGCCATGACATTGGTGATGGGCATGCCAAGATACGAACTCCACGTGCTAAAGAAGTGATCAAGATTCATGTAATAACATAACTAAATATCATGATTCATTTTTTTGTCACAGCTTAATGTCACATGTGTTGAGAAGAGATCATCAATCTAGTCTGAGTTTTTGGCTAAATAATAAAAATATATTTTCTCATGAATTTCTTGGTCTCGACACACATGTATAGACCGCTTCAAAGATATTCAGAAACAATATTTGTTCACTCATATCTCATGGGATCTCAAATTTGATTGTTTTAAATATTTTTTAAAGTAATCCAATTATCTTGACAATAACAACCTTAATAATATACACACACATATATAGGCGATACAATAACCTAGTACTCAAGTCTTTTTTTCTATCGATATCAGATCGGATCAGACAATGATTAGAATTATGACGACGAGTCGCTGGATTTATGCAACAATGGATATAGGTGGAATGCCTCAGGTGGAGCACGGGACTTGGCACAATGATTTGAGAACGAGGACAAGTTTGTCGGTTGATGATTGAAGTGGAAGCACTCTCCCCCCACGCACGTGTGTGTGAGTGTGCTAGCTGTCCCACGTGTTCTCCTCCCATATGCGGATTCCATGCACATTAAATTATTAATTAATAAATCCAGCATCAGGCACCCAGCCGACAATCCCCCGTCGTCACCATGGCTCTCTTTCATATTCTCTCCTGGTGTGGTCCGTATTAGGATTATCGGGTTTCTTGCAACGATTTCTCACGTGACTCCTGGCCAGAACCTTTTTCAAACATGCACGCAACTAGTTAAATTCTGAGGGAACTTTAAAAGCCATCCCCAGCTATATAAACAGACTCAGTTTTGCTACCACATACGTTTTTTTTCTAATATTGTCCCTCGTATTTCAAAAAAAATTCACCGAAGCTTTTCATCCATATTCAACCATGAATTCTATCCAAATCGTGCCTGTTTATTGATTCAAAGTCATTTATTCACCCTCAACCCCCCCCCCCAAAAAAAAAAGCAGCAAAAACAACATTTTTTCACTGAAAAATAATCATTTTTTGTTATAGTATTCTAGTAAAGATCCTGGTCAAGGAAGGAAGGAAAAATTAGTAAGAACGAAATAGATGTTAATTCAATACCGCAAGGCAAATTTTATGCTAGTCCTTAAATTTTAAAAACTAAAAAGCAATATTCAACTAAGCATACTAATGGTAAAACTTTAAGATTATAGTCATGATTAAGTAAATGTATCATGAATTTTTTTCAAGATATAAGGTTTAATCAGTCAGGTTTCTATTCATCTAGATATTTTTCCACTCGGTATTCTATCAATGTCTATACAGCGGCGAAAAAGGAGGGGTTGGTAGAGGTCGGGCCTGATAAGAAAATTTTTTTCCTGCCTTTTGTTGTATAAAATAATTGAAATTTTAGCTCTTTTAAAATAATTCTTTTAATTTGCCCCTCTTAATTATTTTTCTGACTCCACCCCTGTGTTTATGATTGGTATTTCTCATTAAATCTTCTTCAAAATAATGCTGTTTTAATGCATTAAGTATACTGATAAAAGATCCAATTGAGAAATGTTTAAAATAGTGGGGATTTAATTGATAATTGTTTTTCTGTTAAAGGATGAAAACGAGACTTGATTAATTTGCGAGGGACAAGGTTAATGTTTCCATGTCCATTAATCATAGATGAGGATAAAACATGGTCACATCAATGATAACGGCATTGATGAATGCCTGTGCCAAGGTGTCCTCCTCCGTAACTCCGTTATCGTTATATAATAACTACAGGCACCATCCGTGGAAAAGGCATAGAAGTTGTGAGATGCCACGTAGGGGGACCATGGGAGCTAGTTGCAGCTCGGAAAGCAAGCTCGTTATTTCCCCTTTCTTTTCTGTAAAACGAAAAGATCCAGTGTTTGCATGCAAGTGTTTGACCATATCTGTAAAAATAAAAGGAACAACTTTAAAAATGGAAAAACTAAAAATAAAGCGAATACAATAGAGAAAAGTAAACGAAGATAAAGCTCG
The DNA here is from genome assembly GCA_015708895.1 of Populus ilicifolia. Taxonomy (NCBI): domain Eukaryota; kingdom Viridiplantae; phylum Streptophyta; class Magnoliopsida; order Malpighiales; family Salicaceae; genus Populus; species Populus ilicifolia. The sequence continues at coordinate 193,422 of SRLM01000215.1, forward strand.
AAAAAAAAAACAACAACAATGAATTATACCCACTTTGAGAAAGTCAAATCAACGAGATGGAGATATATCATAAAATATCTATGATATCCAAGAACGAGGGGGGGGCTTCCTATAATTTTTTAATATATTTTAAAAAATAACCGTTACAATTATCAAAATAAATTAGCTTTTTTGTGTTTTGTTTTACATCTAATCATGATCAGTAGGTTTTTTATTTTTCAAGAGAATTAAAATTAATTTTACAATTTTTTTTGAAAGAAAAACGATTTCAATGACCGTCTGTGTGGACCTGACTATATTTTAAAAAAAAAATAAAGATTAATTTCACCATTTTTTATTTCATTTACATGGAATATAAACAAGATCATGAATAAATGCTGGGAATTGAACCTCTGGTAACAAGTGACCGCTTTAGAATTTGGTTGCCTGTGATCCATTGATTTTGGATTTGGAATTCTGAAAGGGATGGATGCAAGTAGAGTGGGGACGAAGGCGGGAGTGAAATCACGTGAGAAGATGAGAATAAATGAGGGAGCAGTGTCAGAGTTCACGTGGGTCCTGCAGACGATTCTTGCTCACGTCCCACTACTTGTGGACACGTGGTCCCAAACCCCCATTTTGAATAAGGCCACGCGTGTCATCCTGTTCCTTTCTTACCAGACACTCGGTCTTGTCCAATCATATGACACTCTCCATAGTACCTAAACTACCCCCATGCTTCAAGCATGAATGATCATGGGGAGTGATAGGCTATTTATAGCAATTTTGGTATTCGGTATGATTACGATGAATTCTATGCACGTAGGAGGAGGAGAATGCTGCGATTGGTTTCGTGAAGAGCAGCAATGGAGTCGCCTCATGTATTCGTGTACGGTGGAGAACAATTCATTTATACCGAGAGATCGTTTTATTTTCTATTTTTATTAAAAAAATCTTAAATTAATTTTTTAGTTGACAACGGAGTCGACTCATGTATTGTATTTTTAGTTTAATAATTAGTGCCGAAATCTAAAACTTGCGTTTAGAATTGAGGTGGATTTATTTATTATAAAAGATATTTATTTATTTTAAATTAATTTTAATATACCAACGGAATACAAATACATACGATTACGATTAAACACAACAACAAAGTGAGTTGAAAAACCCTTGAAAGATCCTTAAAAACATGTCGACTCACCTCTTGATCATGGCCAATGGCCAACCAGCGCGATGATTGCCTTGTCCAAAAATAAAATAAAAAATAAAAAAAATCTAACACGCCATTGCCGAAGTGATGACTGATATCTTCTCCTGGTATTTTATGTTACTTTTGTCACGTCAAATCCTTTCACTGTCTGTTCCAGTCCTTTTATGTTTCTCTCTTGGAACTTCAAAATCCCCAAAGATAATTAATTGTTTGATTAATAATAAAATTGTTAACAAAATCATAGCTTTTAATTAATAATAAACATTACAATGTAGCTGGCTATAAATTATTGAATAATACCAGGCTTTGCTTTGTTAGGAAGTAATTTCTTGTTATATATATATATATATATATATATGATCTTTGATTAAAAAATAATATAAATTATATATTAAAATTTTATTTAATAATTTAAATTATTAAATTAAAATATTGTTTGACTTGGTATCATAATATAAATATCCAAATAATAATGAATTTAAATTTTATTATTTTTATTTATTTGATAAAAATTAAAAATAATATATTATAAATCTATACAAATTTTAAACCTAAAAATTCTTATTTTAGAAGTATATTAAAAATAATATAAATTACATATTAAAAAATTATTTAACAACTTAGGTTATTGTATTAGAATAGTTCTTCTGATAACATATTATAAGCTTGGAAATGAACTTGCATCTTATATGGCGAAGGGCAGAGATTGACCCAGATCTTGTTGATTGAAAACTTGGGATGGATTTCTGCAGAAAATGCCAGTGCATCACAGGCTCCCAACACATGCTGAGGGAGCTAGGAAAGCAGAAACACCATGGCGAGTGCCTCCTTGATCCTCAGTAATGGATCATCTCCGACACCCTCCTTGATGCGTATCTCATCACTATATTTGGCTGTCCCCCATGTGCTCTGCACCGAGCACTCTCCTTGTATAATTTAGCTCTAAACATCATACAGCTAGCGGAATCTTTAATCATAACTGCTACAAATATATCTCTGCAAAACATAGAAAGAAAACTTTAATTCCACAATAGTACTTCGCACCTGAAACATCTACAGGCATGGCTACTGCTTTGTTTAATTTGGGTTGTTCATTGCCCATAAGCACTGATGCATTTTACCGGGGCGTACGTATGCATCACATAAACACAAGTTTGAAACTTGCAACTTGCGCTACTGAGTTTGGATCATTAGGTTAACTTGTACGTCATCCGTCAATCAAGTTTATTTTTTTAATTGAAAACATTTTTATTACAGTCAACTCACTAGGTTATTCCAGTTTGGCCAGGAAATATCAAAATAATTCAAATTAAAACCTCACTCAAGTCAAAATCAGGTTGTGAATTTATTATCGAGTTAACTCACAAAGTTAATGGTAGTTTGATAAGGATGTATGGAACCATGTGAAAACCCTATCTTCTTCGGTTCGTTTATGCGGGCAACCTCTCAGGTGCCTGGTATAAATTATCACAGGTCGCAGAGGAATCCAATAAAGGACATTAAAATCCAGAGGAATTATTCTTTCTCTCTAATGTGCGCTTGACAGAGATATATGAGAGAGATTAATAGTGACTCAGTGAAGCACGAGCGGGCTGCTACAGCAAGAATCTAAACTATAGTATATATCAACTGAGCTTATGGTATAATGTTCATGTGCATGGTTGACCATGATTACATTCGTGGAGCATTGTAACCTAAGTATGAGAATTTGTGTCGATGGACCACCTTGTTTCGAATCTGTCAATGGTCAAAAGACTGAAAGCAAAAAAAAAAAAAAAAAAAAACACAGGAGCACGTTATTGTCTAGGGCATGTGTATGTGCTTTGCTACGTAAGAGATTTTATGTACTCACGCTCTAATTATTAAATACAAAGAAACAAAAGAGATAGAATTAAATAATGATATTTTATCAAAAGAGAGGGCTCAACTTGAGCACATGAATTTCTTCAATTTTTTAATTTCAATTTCAACATTCCATTCAAGGATTTCTGAAACTAATTTATTATAGATTTTAATCCTTGGGATTTTGCTACATATATAGATATTTTTAAAAAAGGTTTAGCAAGGTATTGATTTATGAACATATCATCTAACAAATAATTTTAAAAAACTTATCTATTTCAAGCATATAATCTAAACAGTGATATAAATCAGGTTAATTTGAAGGACATCCATGATTAATTTTGATTGTCTTGAGAGAGAAAAAGGGCAACATTTACTACTTGGAAATGACCACCCAGCATAGGGAAGCACTCAAATGATGAAATTTGGGTCCAAGCTTTGACCCAATTCCTTTGAGGGCTTGAGATAAGTTTGTTCCTTAATTTAGTACAACTGAGTCCATAGTAACGTGGGCTTAGCCCACCCAGCATTCTCGTGAATTATTTTATTTTATTTTATTTATTTATTATGATCTTAGTGTTAAAAAGGTTATGATCCTGCAAGACGAAGACCTCAAGGAAGGTCGGCGATGGTGGAATTGGTCCCTCTGCTTCGACTTTTGTGTCACTTTTGTCTTTGCACTATTTATTTTCTTAACGTCCATTTGGTACAAATATAGCCCTTTCACTGTTCGATCGTACTGTTAATTTTATCAGAACTAATGAGAAACAGTTTCGACACACATGCATGCATGTAAGATGCCCGACTAAAACTTTCCTCTTTCCTCTCTCCTCTCTCTCTCTCTCCTTTCTCAGCTTATGTAATAGAAACGAATTTTGTTGATCGAATTGTAAAGTTTGGAAAACTGCAGGGGCCTAAATAAAGCAAAAGAAATCTTATAATGAATAGTGAAATGTTTGGGTGTCAATTTCATGGCTCCATGGCCCATGAACATTCATCCCATGCCCAACATTATTTGAGAATCTGTTGGGTTGAAGGCCCAGAAACCTGCCCCCCGTAGATTCTTAACGTTAATTTCCAACGTTATCTGTCCCGAGGGCGAGTTATCACTGATTGTATTTGATAAACACTCGGTTCTGTTCTTTCCACTTCTTTCTAGATCCCAGAGCATTCATCTGCCTTTATTACTTGGCCTTGAGATTAAAGGCATACCTATTTGTTTCAACTTTCAAAACAAGTGATTTAGCATCAAACAGCGACACGAAGGCATCATGGCTTCGTTATTGCAACCTCCATTCGGCTATTCTCCATTGCTCAACCAGTTTAATGCTATGCCAATGCAATCGATCAAGTTAGCAGAACTCTTCTCATGGTGCTCTTCTTCGTAATGTGAGAGGAGCCAAGAAGATAAATGGTATTACAAAGGTCTCACCAAATTAATAATAGAGGCAAAAGGTTAGTTTTTTCATTAAGCACTAGCATCCCAAAACCCAATACACCATTCACGCAACAGAATGAATAGATATCCACCTACATGGCTCATGTTCGTGCCCCATCAATGAAGCACCAAGGGTACAAGGCGTGGTTATACAGTTGTCAGGAACTTTAGCAAATGTGGAGATCAGAGAACCTGACAAAGATCTTGACCCTTCCAGCTTCATCATATCTGCAACCTGAAAATACACATTATCATGTGAAATTATATATAGATTCCTTAAATTGTATTCGAGGTTGGCACAACTAATATTCCAGCCACTGGACAGAGCAAGAAATCAATCCGTATCAACAAATTTATCCTTCAAAGCATATCTGAAAGCTTTTAGAATATAGTATCAATTCTCCCTCAATTGCACAATAATGGGGAGGGGAAATTCAGCAAGTATACAGGCCAGCTCTCTCACAAATTATGATAACGACAGAGAACTTCACAGCCAAACAAGGAGAGAAGAATTGAAAACATTTTGAGGCAGGAGCACTTACTGTTGAGTGCCAGCTTGTTGAACCAACTGCGAATATATGTATTCATCTACCCTCTGTTTTGCTAGCGCCACCTATAATGCATCCAGCAGTTTCAATAAAAAGAAAACCTTGGAAAATACAACTTAGAGCTATAAGCCTACTACAGCTCCTTTTCTAAGAAAAAACCAATCCCAGTTAATTAAACAAACACTTTTGATTCACTCTTTTGATAAATATGATTATGTTACAAAAACATGAGGACAATAAGCAAAGCCCATAAAATAGTTGTTTTTTATATGTTACAATGATGCACATTTTCGAGTTTTTCTTATTTGTTGTGGAAAATTGATGGTTGACAGTAGGAATACCTGCTGAGAACTACCAGCTAGTTGTATATGCCTATGTTTTTGCGCACCTTTCCCCCCATGAACCTGCAGGAGAGAAAATCAATGAGAAGAATACTCACTCGTCCTCACCAAGTTGTATATCGCAATGTTTTTGTCAAGCTAGGCAGCTAGTGAACCAGGTAATTTATGAAATCAATAAACCCAGAACTGATAAAAAGGTTTAAATATTTGCATTCTCAACCAGAAATCAGTAAGAAATTGGGAATTGGATATCACAGATAAAGATTTGGACATCTGCTGACCTTGATTACTGCTCCAGACTCCACTCTGATCCTTGATATATTAGAACCACTTCTTCCTATCAAGCCACCCATCATTGTCTCCGGGACCATCATCTCCATGGTTACATAATCAGCTGCAAGATTGGTTGTCCTAAAGATGATGTGGTTATAACACAAAAATATTAACATTTGAAAAACAGTCGGCAGGTATAATTTTTTCTTTTTTCCCTTCTATAAACACAACAATGAGATCACCTGCAGCTTGGGGTGCATATTGTTGAAATGGAACTGCGCTATAGTTGTATGATGGACTGATCGAAATTACTTGTTTGGGTGGGTTCTCCCTAAACCACATAAACTCAAAGCATTATTTTACTTTAAAAATATATTTTCCCAAGACAATACGACAAACAAGACTGAAACACCAAATAAAATCAATCAACATAGTATTCAAAACCTGAGTTGACAACCAATCTCCTCCAGAGCTTTTAGCACTACAGGTACATCTCCTGATATCTGTATTTAACAAAAAATTTCAGTCACCCATTATTCTTTCTATCCGGTATCAGCTATTTATCCATTTCACAATTGATGACAATGAAAACAACTAAAGCAACCTTAAAATTCTCAATATTATACCAAGTTAAACAAATTTTCAGTAAAAAAAAAAAGGCTAGCAAGGCAATTATTTTATACTCATGAAACAGCTAACAACGAGTTAAATCAAATAAAGAAGCATCAAAACCCCATCTTAATCTTCAAAAGCAAGTTCATTAAAACCATTACAACAAGCCAACCTGCACAACACGATCAGATTCGTAAGCAGAAGCACAGAGAGGCAACTGATTCGGCGCAAGAACAGTGATCATTGCACCTGATGAGTTCCTCAATTTCACTATATTTTGACCAGACATTCCTATCAAAGAACCAGCTTGAGACCCAGCTATTAATAATCTTATCGTATTTGCAGCCACATGCCCGGCATTGACTAGTTTCCCTATATCCACGCCGCCTCCGCCGCCATCATCCTCATTCAAAATCAACTCTGCAATTCGCTGCAACGCATTCTCCGCGTCAGTTGCCCCATTCTCACTCTCCTTCGAGCTTATAATTATCACGCGCTCTTCATGTCTCTACACAACATTAAAAAAAACAAAAAATAAAAAACTTTCGATAGTCAATCATTTGAATTTAAGTACAAAACCCTAATTTTCATTAAAATTGGGGGAATGGGTTTTATTACTGACGGCGACGGCGTCGGCGATTTTGATCGTGGCTTTGGTATCTTCTCGAATCTTCTGGATACGATGGCCTTGTTTGCCGATTACTTTTCCGATCTTTCCCGAAGGGACCACGATCCTGAATATAACATCTGCTCTAGCTTGCCGTTTTGCAGCGGATGTTTCACCACCTTCAAAATCTTCACGCCGGCGCTTGGCTGTCACCGGGAGGGCGTTTAACTTAGGTAATTCAGTGCCTGGCGGCGAGGGATTTAACTGTAATTCCCATGGTTGCGCCATCAAAGAGCGTCACTCCTTGTTTGGAGAGAGAATAATTAGACAAAAGACTTGTGACTGCCATCATTAAATAATCGGAAAAACTTCAAATGTAATCCCTGATATTTTACTATGTTGATAATTAAATTTTAAATCTTTTTATTTTATCAATACCATCCAATAATCCATATTTGATAACGCTTTCCTTCCTTTTTACAGTGATTAGTTTGTTTTGTGTAAAATATTTTATATTTAGAATATTTTTTAATAATAGAGATGGAGAAGAAGGTGTTGATGAGATGACCACAGTGAAAGAAAATGAAATAATGGTGGTGAGATGGAGAAGAACATTAAAATCATTTGATGATGTTGTAACTGAAATATTAATATTTTACAGAATTTTATGAATTAAAAATATTATTTTAGTAAATTAATTAAGTTTGAATGTTGACTATAAAATGTTTTTTATTAACTAGTTTTTTATGTAAAAAATTTTGCAATAAAACATTTTTAGAAATAAACAAAAAAAATCCAAAAAATATTTTATGTTAAATAAATAGACAATAAAAAATAAAAAAAATCATTCAATTTATATATTTCCATTTAAAACATAAAATAACCCCCAATCTATTTTAAAATTTAATTTTAGAACATTAAATTATAATAATTTTCTTTTTTTTAAATATTCACTATCGCATATAAAAATTGTTATTATGATTTGATATTTTTTTTTTAGATAGATTGGAGTTTATTTGATATTTAATTAAAGATACTAAAAGTGTACGGGTGAAATTGTTTAATTGTCTAAAATTGATAGAGTTAAGAGATTTGAAACTTAATTAATAACAAGGAAATATAGTAGGAGCTAAAATGGGGTTTATCCTGAATAATAAGGATGCATGAAACTATTAAAATCACAATTATACCCTTTATATAAAAACTAAACCCGAACTCTTTCAAGCGAATGAACATAAAGCCCTGAAAAATCAGAGCAAAAACCCTAATATGTGGAAGATGCCAATACCAATTCCAATCTATACAACATTTTGCCGCCATTTTAGCAGCTCTCTACCAAAACGTCCAATATTTACGAGTGTGCCATGGAAGTACAAGAATCAAGCAATCAAACTAGCCCAGCAAGCTTTAACAGATTATCTACACTCAACAAGGTCACTACCATACAGTTATGCAGATCAAATAAGCAAGAATTCTCTTGTTTCTCTCTCAAATCTAGTCTCCAACATTCATTTCACTTCACCAACATTCGCTACTGCACTTCAGAAATATCTCAGGTACCATCCCATTAATGAATTAGAGTTTTTTTATGAAAGTATTGGAATTGATTACGATGAGGTTAGTGGGTTTTTGTCTAATGACAAGTTTTTTATTTCTGAAGAGGGGAGTGCTATAAATGTTTCTTGTGTGCTTTGTGATTTTGGGTTTCCCTGGAATAAGTTGGGGATGTTGTATAAAGAGGAGAAACGTGTTTTCAGTATGAGTGAAGAGGAGGTGAAGTCCAGGCTTTGTGGGCTTAAGGGTTTGAGGTTTAGCACTACGTCGGTGATTGGTATTTCCTTGGCGTTTCCTTTTGTGTTGAGAGGTGAATTGAGTGGCGAGATTGGTGCTTTGTTTGATGATCTGAAAAGGGTTTTTGTGGATTTTGACTTGGAGAGTTGTGTTGAAGGAAATGTGGATGCTTGGTATGAGGTTTGTAGGAAAATTCGGGTGTTTTATGATTTGGGCTGTGAGAAAGGGAAAGTAGGGGAGTTGATGGGGAAGAGTAAAAGAATTTTTGTTGATTACCCATTAGAGGTTTTGGTTCAAAAGGCCGAGTTTTTTTGTAAATTTGGTGTTAGAAAGGAGGATGTTGGTTTGTTATTACTAAAGAAGCCAGGAATTTTGGATTTTCAGTTGGATGGGCAGGTAATTTCAGTTAAGGGGTTGTTGAAGCATTTTGGGTTGAGTGCTGAAGAATTGAAATCTGTTGCTCAAAATTATGGCCATGTATTTGGCAGAAATAAAATGGCCAATTTGCCTCATGTGATGAGAGCTATGGAGTTACATAAATGGTTTTTCAATAAAATTAAGGATGGAAATCATCAATTGCTTGCTAGTTATGTCATGAGTGATCCCGATGAAGATTTGGATGAAAAATATAGAGATGGCTTGGAAAGGATCCAATGTACAAGAACGCCCATGCATACAATGAATAAGTTGGAGTTCTTGCATGCAATCGGGTTTGGAGAGAATGCTTTAACCATTAAGGTATTAACTGACTTGCATGGTACTAGTGGTGAATTACAAGAACGAGTTGATTGCCTTCTTCGTTATGGGATTGTATTCTCGAAGCTTTGCTTAATGATTAGAATGATGCCAAAGATCCTTAGCCAAAAGCCTGAGATACTGCAGCAGAAATTAAACTACCTTTGCGAGGACATGAAATCCTCCTTGCAGTACCTTGATATTTTCCCTTCATTTTTGTGTTTTAACCTGGAGAATCGGATTAAACCAAGACATAGATTTCATATGTGGCTCACAGAAAGGGGTTTCTGTAAGCAGGAGTACTCCATTGCAAGCATTGTTGCAACCAGTGACAAGAGTTTTGTAGCTCGCTTACATGTAATTCACCCAGATGCTCCAAAACTTTGGGTTGATTTTTCTCATTCAAAAGCCCACTGAAAGATGGAGAACAGTAAAATATGGTGATTCAGTGTGATAATCTTCTTGGCAGGTAGATACTTCTGACAATTACTGTAAACAGTGTTTTGAATTTTTTCATTCATGTATTAGATGGATGTGTCATGTCCGTTGATATCTTGCTGACTTGCCCGGGGACACCTGCATCTGTCTTTTTCCTCGGTCTCTGGTTCTAGCCGCTATGTAGCATTGAATTCAGCAGCGTTGATTTGATCTTCCTGGGTGCGGCCTTGAGAAAATTCCAACAAGTTTCGGGCAACATTTGGAAACAACCGGGGTTTGTTCCATGTTAAGTAAGTTATCTTTTTTTAACATCTAGAAAGTTTTCATTATATTTGGCAATTCTACAATCAATAATAGTACTATTGTCTCCAGATACGAGGCTTTTAATTTCTTCAAGGAAAAGATTTTGCAAACATAGTTCTTGTGCGTGCGTTGACTTCTCCTGCATATCAATATGCATGTATTGCCATAAAAAAGAGATATGTTGGTCTGACTTTGTTATACATGTATTGGCAGTTAATCATAAAAATTCATGACTCAGACATTTTAACATCCCATGGAAAATTGTGCTGAAAAAATTATTCTCACAGTGTTTGGATGAAGTGATTTTTTTTCAAGTAACCTCCAACTTATTGTCTGGGCATGCTTTGTTGCAAACTGTTGCATTGATCTTTACATATGGATGCGCGGATAAAATTTTTGAAAACCTTGTCGAATTGGGGAAAGAAACCCTTGACAATTTCAACCTTCAATCCAGTTTTGAAGATTGGGAGAATTGAGGTGGGAGTGTTAGGTTTGTTCACGGGCATTCCACATTTTTTCTTGGTGTAACTCTTAGATGTCTGCTTGCTTGCTTCTATCTTATTGTCTGGGCATATATTGCTTCCTTTTTTCTTCTTGTTACTCTTAGATGTTTGCTTGTAATCGCTGATTGGTTGACAGATGACCATGGCTGTTGCATATTTTCATCCCTATCAGCGTATGGAGGGTGCATTGAAATTGAAGGCAGAAGTCCCAGGGATGTGGACGACTCGTGGACAATCTCACTTCTCATGAAACTTGCACCTCCCCTTTCTCCTCTCCCAAATAAAGTGGACATGGAAGCTGGAGAAAGCTGATGGCCAGGCTGCTGAACTCTGGTGTTGGAAGTAGCAGTCACTATACCACAATTCTTTCTTCCAAAACATTACAAAGACACTGCTTGCCTATGATAAGAAACTGATGTATGGTGATGTTTATTCTCACGCAGTTTTTGTTTCTAATGGCGAGCTCTAAGGTATTTATGGAAGTAATTATCTACTCTACTAAAAAGGAACTGAATCCCTTCACCGTTCGTATTTTCTGTTTCCTTCTTTTTTGTGTGAAACTCCAGCACCTTCACTCTGTGTGTTTGTTAACAGTGAAGGAGCTACTCCCATTGTTTCTTCTTCTTCTTCTTCTTCTTCTTCTTCTTCTTTTCAATTTTTTTAAAAATATTTTATGAATTTCATAATTTATTTATTTTTCTTTGAAATTATTATAGTTACAAATAAATATTTTTATATTTATTTGGTGGTTAAATTTTACAAATGTTTATTCTATTGAGTCATTTTTTAGATTTTTTGTTTTCATTTTTATGCTTTATGTTTTATTGATTTTAAATTGGTTTTTATATTTTATTTTAATTTTTTTATATGAAATTATTGTAATCTTAAATAATTATTTTAATATTTAATTAGTGTTTAATTTTACCAACATATATTTTTGTTATTATGCTATTAAGTAAAAAAAAAAAGTTTTTAAATCTAACAGATTTCATGATCTAGATTATAAGTTTGATAGGTTGAGTCATAAAGTCTGAGTCGATTAAATATATCATCATAATATTATTAAAAAAATATTATTTTAAATTTATATAAAAAAAAACATGCATTTTACTAGTAGTTTTAGTTATCTTTATATTTATATTTATTAAGTTAATTGGGTTATATTAAATTAACTTTTATCTGAGTTAATTTTAAATTTAAACAAAATAAATAGTTAAATTGAAAGGTTTTAAAGTTGATTTATTGAGTCGGGTTTTATTTTTTTTTAAAATCATTTTCTAGTTATTTTTTATTCAATTTTTTTAATTGTAGTTTTTTAAAAAAAATTATTTTGAATTGGTCTTTATAATTTGTTTATATTTTTTTTATAAGGTTGTTATACTTTCAAATAAATATTTTAATTTTTTATTTGTGCTATTTCATGAATGTTTAATTTTGTTATTATATGTCATCAAGTAAAAAGTAATTTGTTTTTTAAAAAATAAAGTTATTAAATCTAGATATGGATGATAAATTTAATGGGTTAAGCTTTAAAGTCTAAGTTAATTTAATATATTATTATTTTAATTTTAAAATAAAAAATCATCATAATTTGTTTTAAAAAAACAAACAAGTTTTGTATTTATTATTTAAATTATTTTGAATTTTTTAAATTGATCAGAATATATTAAAATATTTTTTATTCCATTTAATTTTAAATTAAAGTTATACAAAAAATCAAGTAAGAAAGATTTTTTAAATTGGATTTAAAAACAATACAAAATACTCATATTTTTTTCTTCTTTGAAAAAAATTAGGATCCAGTCTGCACGAAGGCTCCCAATAAACTATTTTGTTACTAATATACTGTGGCTCTATATAAGAATTGAACATGAAATTATGACCCAATCTGCACGTAGGCGCCCAATAACAATGATAATGTTATTATTACTTTTATTCGGTTTCGGATTTTTTTTTTTTTCCCAGAATGAATTCAAAGAATAATTCATCGACGGTCCAGAAAATAAAGAGATTAGCTATGAGCCTCGAAAAAATTAAAACTACTCGAGTGCATTTTAGGTCCTCTTATCTGGGCCTTATAGTGAGCCCATCAACACCTCTAGTTCGTGGGCCCGTCAGCTTTCCTAGTTAGAACTTTATAATAAAAGGCTCGGAGTTGGTGATGCCGACTCACCTTTATAGTTTTTTAAAACAGAGATAGGTATTGCATTGACGACGTCATAGCAAGGGGGTTAGTCATTTTGACTTGCTTTGCTTGATGCATTAGCATTTAAAACTTTTGGGTTTTACAGTTGAAAAGAAGTCAGCCCTCCGACTGTAGATGGTTGGGGGTTGACTTCGTATTCTAACAATATTGATTTATGTTAATATTATTTTGATAGAAATCCATAAATTTTTAATTAAATTACAAGTTAATTAAAGTTTTTACCCTGTCGTATCCGGTTAATTTTATTTTATTGTTTTATAACTTTTGATTTTCGATAAGATATTAGAGTTATTAATTTAATTTAAACGGAGGTGATCTAACTAAATTTATCCAAACGAACGTGATTTCATTAATTTTTGAGTATATGTATAAAAATCACAAACTAATTAGAAAATATTTTATCAATTAAAAAAGGAAAAAAAAAAGGCAAAAGAAATAAATTAGCATGCTGTTTCCATTTCCAAATGGAAGTCGCTCGGTATCGACAGATAGGACTGGTCAACGAGTGAACAACAGACCACATAAATGCCAAGGTTGTATGTGTATTTCTACTCTTTACAGTATTTGACACTGTCTGCATGGTGTGATGAACGTGTCTCGGTACAGCGATTTTTAAAAGAAATCAGCACAGTGACTGTAAAATTTTAACTGAACCGTTTATTTTTTATTTTTTTGGTGAAGTAGCATAATTTTACCAGATTGTTTTTTAAAAATATGACATTTTTTGTTCTGATCGGTTGATCCAACCGTATTAATTAGTTAATTATTTCATGTAGAAATTATAATTTTATATATTTTTTAAAAATATATTTTATAAGTGAAAAAAATATATATCTATTGTCCAACTTGTATACTAAAAAATAAATTTTAATTAAAATATTTAAAAATTATTTTTTATACAATAATAAATAATTATGATTAGTCAAATATGAGCCTATTATAATTAAATAAAAATTCAACACAAACAAATTATATAAATAATCTAATATATATATTTATTTATCAATAAGAGGTTTAGTAAAGTCAAATCAAAATAATATTTGAAGATGACTATAATTTTTTATTTAATTATTGAATTACATTTAAATTTTTATAGAAAAATTTAAATGATTTTTTTTAAATAAATATTATATTGTTATACAAACTATCAAATCTTTTTACAAAAAGATATATTGAAACTTTAATTTTAATAAATTTAAGATTTTTTTATAATTTTTAAATTGATTAAACGGTTTTATGATCATTGTCAACCAATTAACCAATTAAAATTTCACTGTATATTCCTAAAATACAAGCAATAAAAAATATATCATTTCACTAAAGTTTTTTACTTTTATATCAATTTGCTAATATTTTTTAAACCCTAAATGATACTCGCTAAATTTATCCTAGGTATAACCATCTGAAGAGTATGATGACCTGGAAATTTAAATTTCAGGTTGGTTTTTCCTTTTTAAGTGCAAGTTGGATAAACATTGAACAGGGTCATGGCCAATTCATCATGACTCTATTAGATAACACGAGGGTGTATTCCGTTGCAGTTATAATGAACTTGTTTTTTTTTTTTAATTAGACAATAAAAAAATCAATAACATGAATTTAGAATTTTATTTTTATTTTTATTATTTTACATGGCGATGCACTGAATGGATTTTCAACAATACTGAATCCTGACTGATTAGCTAAATTTGTAACTATATTTTCGAGATTATAATACTATTTAAAAATCAAAACCAAAACAAAACTAATTTATCTTGTATAAATCAAAATAAAATATATTATAAAAACTGGTTTATGGAATTTTTTTTAAAAATATAGAGATAATAATATACTAGGTTGATTTTTATTTTATGACTTAACCTACAAACATATAATTTTATTTTTAAAAATTTATTTTTTTATCCAAACATGTAACAAAAAAACGTGGAATTGATCTATCTAGTACTTGGAATCAATGTCAGTCAATAACTTTCTATTTCTTGGTTGAAATTCAATAACCTTTTCTCTTCTCTTGAAAATCTAAAAACCAGAAATTTAAAAAAAAACTTTTGAATCAAAATTGATTTTTTAGAAATTATATGAATTGCAAAGAAAGTAAGAGGATAAAAATGAATTTTTAAATCAAAACTTAGATTGCTAATGACATTTCTTCGTGTTTCTTTTATCTTGTATTTTTTTAATTTACCACGAGCTTATCGAATTTTAACATATTATAATTTAATTTGGACATAGAAAAAAACAATTAAAAAAAGAAAGTGCTACAATAAACTTCCTAAATGTTTTAGTATATATTATAACAAGATTCACATACCATTTTCATAGCATATAAGAGAAGGATTCCTGTGCATTTTTGTAGAATAAACTTGACTATAATCTCACAGTGAAAAGTAGGCATGTTAATGAATATTCACAAATCGAGTTTTTACTGTATATATACTCTATTTGTTACTTAACATGTAAAATATTTAAATATTTATATTTTATCTCCCAAGTTTAGGTATTTATATCAATATCTTTTACCCGGGTGTTATTTAGTGTTCAACATGAAATAAAACAGTAATATATATATATATATATATTAAACTTGAATCGGCTTTGACAATATCCATATTAAATCCATTACCTCTTATAAATATAAATCTATTATTACCTACTGAGAAAGGATAAATATGGAAGATCAATAATCATTTTGACTATTAAATGAGGTAATTATAAAAAAACACAGACATATTGATCTAGGCTGGTTCGGATAAGTCGATGTTAAACTGTGATCCTTTCGAAACAAGAGGATGTTTTTCCTTGATCAGAGCCTCTCATCGCGGCATCCTGCAGTGCACCCACAGTCAACAACCTTTTCCTCGGCGTCTAAAGTCGTAGCCACTTTTTGGATGCAGTCGGGAGATTAATATGCTCGAGATTCAAGTACCGGATCCAGTAAGAAACAACAGAGGACACAACACAGATGTTCCACGCATGACTCGTTAGATTCTCCATAATAGCTTATACTAACAACAGCCTTATCTTAAGAACATGCAATGGGAAAGTGATTTAAGTTCCTGCAATGCCAGGACAAACAAAATGACAAGCCACTTTAATCCGTAATAAAATCATCATCATCTTCTTCTTCTTCTTTTTAAGCTATTTGCACCGCAATACTAAAATTTGCATGATATATATTTGGTATTATAGCATAAGATATTTTTTATATATTTTTTTAAATATTAAAATAATTTTTTTACATCAACACATTAAAATTATCATAAAAACCTAAAAAAATATCAATTTAATATATTTTCAAATCAAATAAAATTTTTAAAATACAGCCTTAAACACAAAAACAAACTGACATGTCTATTTTTTTTTAAGATAAATATTATTTTTTCCAACATATCATTTTAACAAGACTTGATTTTTAAGTTTTTTCAAAATAATATTATTTTAATAAATAAAATAATTTATTTATTTATTTATTTTACATTAGATGTATTTGAATTAACGAGTTACCGGGTTAACATGCAATCCTGCACCAAAGTTCTGTAACGCATATGGAAACAATATTAAATAAATAATCTACACAAAAATTTACGCCCTAGCAATTAATAGATTCTAAAATCTATTATAGAAAACAAAATCTGCACTGGTGCTCACGGAGCCTGCCTTATGATCGGAGATTAAAAAAAACGCCTACAGATAGATAAAACCGTACCCAAGTAATCAAATCCCAGCAGGGCAAAATGAAAATACACTGAATCCCGAGGACGAAATTGGCAATACAATAATTGGTTACCTTCTTGTTTCCATCCTCCTCTCTTAAGAGTATCCTCAACAGGCAGCAGCAGTATATTAACTGCTTCCTCTACTCCTCGTCCCTCCATCTTTTCTTATCACACAAGCCTATGCTCTAGAATTTCTGATTCCCTTCTCCATCAGAATCCCTAATAAGCTGTCGTTCTGCTTCTCGAAAGCAGAGAAAGAATTGGACTCTTTCTCTTCAATGGTGTTTCGCACTGTAAACTGTACCGGAAACTGAGCCAAACACAAACAACAACACTATCATGGCTTCTTCTACTCCTACTAGTACTGTGAAACCACACCAGCCACTCCATAACTTCCCTTTGCAAGACCTAAAATGGTCAATGAACCATCCCAATAACGTTACCAACCACCACCACCGCTTTCGCACTCACAAATCTCCTCACCGCGATGCTGCTTATGCGGCGGATTCGGAGGGAGACGGCGGGGTCAAGATTGATAAACTATTGAAGAAAAAATCTGGTGATGTTGAGAATTCGGAGAGGAAATCGAAGATCTTTATTCGGTTGAGGACTAACAAAAACAGCAGCGGAAGCGGAAGCAGCAGCGGAAGCAGCAAGTGCGTGGTTGGTGATGTTGCTGCGGGTGCAGTGGATCAGGGCTCTGCTGCTGTAGTGGAGGATGTGGAGGAACTGATGCCGAAGACGTGGAATCTGAGGCCGAGGAGAGCTGTTAATAATATTAATAACGATAGTAATAATAATAATAACAACAAGGGTTTGAATGGGAATGGAGGTGCTTTGAAGATTTGTGGGGGTGCGGTGCCGGAGATCAAACCTCAAGTGCCGGGTGGTAACCGGACTGAATTGACTCGGTCCAACCGGAATGGTAATGACGCTAATAATTATGACAATGACAATGACAATAATAATAATAACAAGAAGAAGAAGGAGAGGGGTAAGGGGAAGGAAAAGGAAAAGGAGAAGAAGGTGAGGTTTTCGATTCCTCTTACGAAAGTGGAAATCGAAGAGGATATTTATTCCTTGACTGGATCAAAGCCGGCTAGAAGGCCTAAGAAGAGAGCAAAGCATGTGCAGAAACAACTTGATGTATGTTGCTATTATTTTTCTTTTTCTTTATTTCTGTTTTATAAAGTTTCTTTTTTGTTGGTAAATTGATGGATTTGGTGACTAATTTATGTGTCTTTTTTTTCGTTGATTTTGTTTTTGCAGTGCTTGTTTCCTAGTATGTGGCTGGATTCGATCACCCCGGATTGCTATAAGGTTCATGAAGCTCCTTCGAAGGTCTGATTTTGTGTTGATTTTTTGTATGTTTTAAGGATTCTCTTTCTTTCTTTCTTCTTCTTCTTGTTTTTTTTTTTCCATTTCCTAGTTGATCGCTCAGTGAATCAATGAAACAGGAAGATGAATTGGTGGCTTGCTATTGTGGTTTTAAGTAAAATAATTCAATATGGGGTTTAGTTATTTCTTAGCAAAAGTAGAAGATGAGGAGAATAATGATGAAGAAGACATGTTTTTTTTATATATATATATATATATATAAAATGACCATGTTATTTATTTTTTAAAATAAATTTTCAGCTAATTTGTTTTATGCTTTGATTTATACAGTTGAGAATGTAGTTCTCCTGCTCTGCAGGGTTAGAGAATCGACTGAGAAGTTGGAGGTGATGACTGTCAGACCTTTTTTATATGCTGAAATCAATGTAACAAACACATGATCCCGTGAAGATGAAAGGGTAACAAATGTATCTTGTTTTTGTGCCTTTTTCTAATCACCGAGGAGTCTTTGGGAATGTTGGAAGGGTTAGTGTTATAGTTTATGTTATGGGTAGCTACAGATGTACATAAGAAAAGTCTCTCCAATGAGTAGAAGATATGAATAACTTTGATGTTTATGTTCAGTTAGTTTGAAATCAAGATGCTTTTCCCAACTCTCTGTTTCATGCTGGTTTTTGAGAACTTGTTACTTGTTATTCCAACAACATGAAATATGTCTGGAACACAAAACCTAAATAGTTGGTATATGGCGTGTGATCGACTTACACGTCTCATTTCTGCATCTCTTTCCATTATAAATATGCCATTATCAGAGAAAAACACATTTATTTTAATGGCTTTTAATTGATTAAAGGAAAATCTGATTCTTTGAGGAATTGAGCAATTTTCTCATGCTTGCCTTTCCTTTTCTGAAGAGTGAGCCATGCACGTCATTGTTGTTATTTGTGGACTGCACGGGCCATGCATGTGTGCCATGATTAGAAGTTGGCATGATCGATTCATAACGTTGCGATTAATAAGAAACGTGTCTTCTAAGAAGAGAAAGCATATGATTTGCTAGATTTATGAGATGAGTTGTTTCATACATGGATTAAGTTACTGTATTTTTTACCAGATTGTAAGATCATACAGAAATTATCATGTCATCATGGAGTTGCATGTATCAAGCTAACAAGTTGGTAGCTATCATAAATAACTCCAATGATCAAGAGCATTGTTACCTAGAATGCGGAATGTTTCAATTCGTGTACGGATGCTGGGTAGTGTACGTCACTTAGTTTAGCATTTTTGACCAGACTTGGTTCACATTTCATATAATGGTAGTATGCTTTAAAGTGCGTATTAATTGTTTATTTAAAGGTTTTTGAGCGACGCCACTTAGAAAACAAATTCCCAGACTAGCTTGCATTTTTTTTTCTTTGAATGTTACATACTTATTAAACTTTAATGAATGAATTAATCATTATTCTATTAACTTAATTTATTCCATTAAGAGAAATATACCCAGTTGAATCTTTCCTTATTCTTTCCCTTGTTCCCTGGGCCATGTCTCACCATGTATATCAGTATATGAATAGTAACTTGGCTACTTTGGATTGCATGCTGTTGCATAACTGGGATGGAATATCTGGGATTAGAACCCTGATTATGATTCTAGGATGTTGCAGGGATATCTGGAAGCAACAAGTACCAATGGAAACTTGATTTGTTTGGCTGGTGAAGTTATAATCAATTTATGTACCTGATATTTTGATTTGTTTCAGTTTGAAATACGTCAAACTTACAGGACCTTGATTGATGTGATGAAAGAAATGTTATCGGTTGATTAGCTAAGCAACTTTTTTTTTTACCGTTTTTCTTTGCAAAAGTTATACGAGCTATGGCTGCCATGGTTGTTCTTAGTAAGATTGCAAGATTGAAGAATGTGGCCATTTCAATGTTTTATATGGAAGAAATTTGATACTGCAATCCAATCTTTGAAATTTAATCTGGTTGAACTGAAGTCCCTGAAGTGGCCTAGGATCTGAACAACATTCATAAAAAGTACTCAAGCCCCTATCTTATGATTTTCAGAATTTTATCACTTGATACTTGCAGATTAGTGTCAGTATGCTTTGCCAATTAGCTTTGGACAAGATTATTAATGATAAGAAAACTTACTGAATCTAAGTACTATGTTATTGGAGAATGAGGATAGGAAGATGCAAGTCTTGTACACTTCTTTCAACTCTTTGGGCTGGGTGCTCTTATGTTTACATCACGTGCATAAAATAATAAATTTGATGAATGCCCTGAATTATATGCTATATTGATTTGTATGATTGTTTCAGCCGCGGCTATCATAAATATCAATCTTGTGTTTGATAATCCATGTCCTCAAGGTTATGTCCAATTTTCTCAACATATAAATGAGTGGTTCAATGGATTGGGATGTTTGTAGAAAATTCTTTTAGTTTTTCTCCTAGTTTTCTTGATTACGTTCGAATTAATGACTCTGCTGTAAAACAATAAATTTGATTCCATTTGTACTTGAAACTGTTTGAGCGAATACACTCCATATTGCATGCACTTTATTTCCATAATTAGTGTTTGGCTGCTGTGAGCGCCGATCCATTCATATAAATCCAATTGAGACCATGGATAAGCTTCTCAGTCATATGCAGAACTGAAAAGGAAGAGATCCTACTCCTGCGGCCATAATATTTTGGAACCATTGTTTGAGATAAGCAATTTATGTGTTTTTATCTCTTGATACATGCTGTTTTGCTCACAGTTGGATCTAACTGAATGCTGATTGGATTGCTTCCGAGATCAACGTGAAGAGTTTGTGTGGAGGAAGAGTGGTAATTATCGCTGTCTTATTGATTATAAACTCTAGTTTATTCCTCCAACAAGTTTTCTTTTCCCGCATTTCGAAGGCTTGGTTTTTAAAAATTCATTGTACTGCGAGTCTATAAACTGTTATACAAGTCTGGCTCTGCTTTTTGTTATTGGATCGTGCATGTGGTGTTGTCTTTTCAGGCACAAGCTCGCTACATGTAAAATGTTTCAGTTGCGGAGGTCCTGTTAGAATTGTTCAGAATTCTTTACATGTTATCTACAGAAGATGTAATGTAGCAGACTGGCTGTGGAAAGAGAGGCGAACAGAGTCTTAGGTCCAGTTCATAACAGTGAATGCATTGAATAGTTTGCTTTTAGTATTCTAAAGCCTGTTGATGTCTCTCAGTGGTGCAGCCCAGTTTCTTGCCAAACAAGTGATGGGGCCTGAGCTGCTGCTTTGAGCCTTCCGCAGCAGACTACCAAGACGGGGACAGTGCTGCCCAGACTTGTGCCCTTGTTGATTGGTTGTTTACCGTTGTATTTATTGGAAAGCTGGATGCTGTAATCAGTGGCTGGAAGATTAAAACATGGAGATGGACATCCATCCGAAGCGCCTACCGTATTGATCATATTGTGTGCCTTCTAAACTCAAGGATCTGTCTTTGTTTGAAATTATCTGTATATGAACGCAGTTCCTTTCAACTCCAGATGTCATTTTTGACATTTTCACTTTCTTTGTAAACATTTTTAGCCCCTGTATTTGATTTCTTTTTTGTTTTGCTTCCTGCCTATAATGATGAAGACAGGGACTGTGATTTTATTTTTTTGCGCTGGTTTGGAATTGTGGCAGGGATTTTTGAAATTATGGTAGAGAGTGAGAAAATTCTTTATATATTGTTTTATTAATTTTTAAAATTAACAAATTAAAATAATTCAAAAATATATAAAAATAATTTTTTTAAAACTACCTTCAATCGAAATCTCAAACACCCTTTTAAACAAGTTATCTGTCTTCCATGACCATGCTTGTGTTTTGCTCAAAAGTGATGATGGGCCAAAGCTTAGAATTGTAGCTAAATTGGTGATGCGGAATCTTTATGTATAAAATTATTGTGTTTTAAAAATATTTTAAAAAAGATTTAATTTTTTTTATTAGTTTTAAATTGATATTTTTAAATTAGTTTGATGGGTTAATATTAAAAATTATTTTTTAAAAAATTATCAGTTCTAACATAAAAAATTATTTAAAAAACAATTACTATTCACATTTTTGTCGTTTTAAAATAAACATCACGACAGCAACAGATGCCGGGAAAAAGTTTATTCTGAACTTCTCTGTCACTTTCAATTAAAAATCGGAATTCTAATCCGAACTCTACCTGGATTGGCAACCAAGTCACAGACGGATAAAGCCCCACCCCCCTCTCCCTATATATGTTAATATGTATGGGATAGTCGAAGGTCTAAAAATCCAAGAAGTCTTTCTCAATTCCATCAATAATTAAGGTCAAGCCATGAAACCAATTAGAAAGCCAGTACGAAGGTTCCCCAAGCAATCCCCCGATCATCCTCCCATCCAGAAATCCTCTTCTCACGATGAAAGCAAAATTATAGTTCGTTTAAGAACTGATAGCGTCGTTACCAAGTCCGACGTTAAGAAACCCGAAGCAGCCAGCAGTGCCACGACTCCATCGGATAGTGTCGTTGGACCGTCAACAGTCCTGCAGCAGCAGCAGGAGGTTGTTGCTAAATCGGTGACGGGTAGTCGTGGAAATAAGGACATGAAGATCAAGAAACAAGGTTTTTCGATTTCGCTAACGAAAGCGGAGATTGAACTTGATTTTCTTCAATTAAGTGGAGTGAAACCTATGAGAAAACCCCGGAAGAGAGACAAGGACGTGCAGAGAGCGCTTGATGGCACGTTTCCTGGTCTTAAGTTGCAAATCATTACTTCCAGAGATTATAGATCGAAGCATAAATAGTTTCTATCATGCTGGCACTACTCCTGTTGTTCATTTTCACCAGGGTTTTTTTTTTTTCCTAGCATTGCAGACAACTTTTTTTTGTTTTTTCTTATTACATATGCCTGATTCTGGATAAGCTTTGCGAATCAGCGTTGGCCAAGATTATCAAAGACGGGGGAAAAATGACCCAAAGTAGAAGTACTATAGCAGATACTGAGGACAGGACTTGATTCTTACATGCTTCCTAGAATGTTTTGGGTTTCCTCCTGCAAGTAATGGCTCCACCATTGGAGTAAAACTATGAATTCAATGAACGCCCTGAAGTTATAACCAGAATATAATAATACATCAGGGTAGCAGTTATTTTCTATATGTATAAATCTGGTTTCTTTTTCTCTCTCTCCTAAAAGCACTCGGCAGTATATGTCTAATTCAGGCATAATTTCATGTGCATGCAAAATCTTGATCTGCAAAGGATCCAGCAACATCTTCCAGTGATTGAGCCGTATTGTGAGTCCTTCCTATGTGTTTTAGCAACTCTTTTCAAATCCAAGACTTTTTTCCGGCATTTGTTTTGGAATAATGCCGTCGAGAATTTAATTTTCCGATGCATATCTTCGACTTCAGAACTTTTCTGTGCGCTATCACAATTTAACTGCAAAACTTATTTCTTCAACTCAACAAGTTTCGCAGAATCTTCCGCTTGGATATTTTTTCTCACCTTAATTTGAATCATGTTTATCATAGCCCAGTGAATACCCAGATCTCGGATTTAAACCTAATTCATTTTAAAATAATATCATTTTATTTATTTTAAGTTAAATAAATTATTAAAATTTAATCGGTTAAGTATCATTTAAATTTGATCAAAACTATTATTAAAAAAGCATTTTATTTAAAAATTTAAGTTTTTAGATTAAAATAATTTTTTAATATAGTTACAAAACTTTATTAACAAGTAGTTAATCTCTTCATCTCATTTTAATTAATAAAAAATTAAGTATATATTGATATGGGTTTTTATATATACATATCCCAAGCTCAAATGATTTTTATTTAATAAATATGTGTTAAAAAATAATATAAATTATATTTTAGAGTCTTGTCTCGTAACTTAAATTAATAAATTGAGATAAATATTTGACATGATATCAAAATCTTATTGACTAAGTAGTTACGCGTTCAAATCTCATCACATTAAATACATTATAGTATGGACTTTAAGTTTTAATTTTAAAAACAAAGAGTAATATAAAATAATATTTTGAAATCTTATTAGGAAATAATATAAAATTATTAAAATTATATCTTAAAAAATAATCTAATAGCAGAGAATAACATAAAATTATCAACCAAAAATTTACTCTTTTTGACTAAATCAAACAATATCAACCTTCAATTTAGTTAAAATATAACCTAACCAGAACTAAACTCTGACTGGTAGATCATTAGGTGAACCGGGCGGTCTATTTTAATAAATGTGATTTGAAATCACGTATTTAAGATTCTTTACCAACACATTGTTTGCACATGGAAGCAGCAGGAAAGAAAACCTGCGCTTGGTATTGCGCTGGAATACAGGAATAGACAGAAATATCTCACCTCTTCAAATTTAAAAGAAGAAAAAGTCATGTCATAGTAATAGGAGAAATAAAATAAAAAAGAAAAAGAAAAACTAATAGAGCCAGTGTTACTAGATGTCCAGAACTTCTGAAATTACAAAAATTAAAAACTAAACAATAGTTATTTTAACTATGTTATCAAAATACAATATCAGCTAGATTATAATAAAATAAAAGAGACAACATATATTAATATATAAGACTTATTTTATTTTTATTTTTAAATTTTAAAATAATATCGTTTTAAATTAATCAATACTAATTCAAGTTGATAATCTCAATTAAATCCCACTCAGGATTGGATTAAGCACTGACATTCTTGTTTAATAATTTATGAGTTGTTAAACCTTATCTATGGGTGTGAAATATTGCAATTGAAAACCGAATCTATCCATCCAGCTGACATCCTAAACGGCTAAACCCTAAAATCTCTATAAATGCAGCATACCGCAGTGCTGACCACATAGATTATAGGCTACAGCTCCGCTCCCTGGTTGAAAAATACACCAAAAACATTACTTGAAAAACTATGAAGCCTCCTTGTTTGTCAGTGCTCAACTCTTCTGCAATGTCATCCCAGCAAACCGTGCCTCTGCAACAGCCTGAAATCAGAGAACCTAAGCTATCAGTTCGTTTGCACATTAATAATAAAAGGCCAACTGGGAATGCAACTGACGATGTTGAAGGATCGTTGCTGAAAGGAAATAGCAATGATGAGCCTCGTGATCATGATCATATTTTTGTTCATAGTGTAAGCAAAAAAAGGAGAGTGAGTAACAAGAAGGAGATCAAGAAACGAAGTTTTTCGATTTCGCTAAAGAAAGAGGAGATTGAACTTGATTATCTTCAATTGACTGGAGTAAAACCTAAGAGAAGGATGTGCGGACAAAGCTTGACACCCTGTTTCCTGGTCTTCGTTACTTGTAAATTCTTTCTTTCTCCATCAAGACACAGATACTAAGTATCTTTGTAATTAATTTGAGAATATTTACTAGTGTTATCGTTATTTTTAGTGCTAGATGTTTTGAATTTTCATAATTAGGTTGCTTTGTCTTTCTTTTCTTGGATTCTTAACGTTTACAGTTTCAGGATTGTAACTTTTTGACGATGATTGGTATTATCAACTGTTCTATTATATGGTACCGTTTCCTGCCTCAACGTGGAAAAGCTAGCTAGGACTGTTGTTTTCTTCATTACTAGGGTTTCTATAATCAATATTCCAGGACTGTAATGTTCCTTTATGTTGTTAAATTTGGTTGTATTTTTTGCATCAACCAACATAGTTTTAGCTAGGTTTCTATTTGAGGTGTGTACGGTGTTCGAAGATTAAACCCTCTTTGGTTTAGGAACTATAAACGTCTTAATTATGACTGCTAAGTTTCGTGAATTTCTCATTTCGGCGAGATAGACAGGGGCACTAACCGCTCTAGTTTTTATTCCCTTTACAAAGAACAAGATACGGTTTCCAGTCCTCTATCTCCTTTGCGAGGAAAACCACCATCGAATAGCCATGGTAAATAGCTTTCAAACCAATGCCGGTGTTCGTTCTAGTATACTAAGTGCATTAATACGCAAACGAGTCACAGTCGCAGCTTTGAAACACATGAACTGATAAACTGCAAGAAAGTGATAAATGTGGAAAAAAGTAACAACTTTCACAAGGATCTTCAACAACGGAAATAATGTCCTCCCACCTATATAACAAAATATCCGAGCACATTTTATCTCACAAAATAATTCACATCATTACAAACCAAGTTGGATACCAGTGTTGTAGCAGACTAATATGTAGAAGAACTAAGGCCAAAACATTGTTAAGAAACACGAGGATCCTCTGTCCACTGCTGCATGGAAAAGTGCTTCCACTAAAGCACCCCTTCTTTTGCTTGATCCCTTCGCCGTTATCTTCAAGAACAAAAGTGGAATTTGTCTTGCCATCACTAAATAAAATACACCAAAAGAAGGAACCTTTATGAGCCCCAACCAAGCCTACTCCTACTTCTGTATGCGATTTATTTCTTATTATGGATAAAGCTTTACTGTCCTTAACCAGAACATGGGAAAAGGCTGGTGATGGCTCAAGGTACTTGGGTTGACAACCTACAATATGCCCAGTAACGGTGCCAAATGTGGGCAGCTCTACGCCACAATTTGGACCGAAAATCTCAGTAAAGTCATCTTCAGGTGGCTTGCAATTCACAACACCATTGCTAGTGCAGTTTCCCTTGCATAATTCAACATATTGCAGAGCCATGCAGCCAAGACCAGGATTGTCATTCAGCTGTGGTAGTTTCTGGGATGTTCGGTTCTTATTGATGATATCAACAAGATCATTCGCAGGGTTCCCTGATATCAACAGCATATAAAATGCACCGTTAAAAAAAAATGAGCTTGTTGATGTGCAATTACAGTAACCAGCATTTATTAGTATTCAAAATGTCATAATTATCAATGACTAAAGCATAAGTTCCAACTTATCTTGAGATGCTTAAAAATCCTTTTGAATTGGGCTTCGTAACAAAACATGCAAGCGAAAATTCACCATAAAATGGTTCTGGCCCAAGTTTAACCCAGGTGCTCAAAAAATCATGTCTCCTAAATTTTCTTCTGACATGCAAGTCCCTTTACATGTGTGTGCGTGAATTGCATGTTAGAAAATTGTATTTCTGGTGCTCAATCTGTCCTCTAGAAAAAAAATTAATTAGTGACTCCCAATTCTTTAAGATTCCTAATGTAGATAGTCAAATCATATAACAGAGAAGCTATGAACTTTGTTGCCTGCAAGATGGAAATCACGTTACTTGACCAACTTAAGTTTGCCTTCCCTATTAAAGCTTTAAATTTTGCAGCAAAAGACATACTTTTCAGATAAAGACAAAAGATTACTCATTACAGCAGCTAAACAGTAGGTCCAGATAGAAGCTATCCTTGATGCCTCCAGAAATATATTTATAACTTGATTTAAGCGGATGTTTGCATTTTTTTCCTTTACAAGCACAATCATCCCTAGTTCTGGGATCCAGGTAGTTCTTTTGAATTATTTGGGATAAAAATGCAATTTTTTTTTGTATTGATGCTCTAGTTTTGAGTTTCTAATAATGAATAGAGCTACTGATGCTACCTAAAACTTAATTTTTAGGAAAGCCAAAATTCTTAATGTTGAAGCTCGGATTCCTGTCCTTTTAATTTTAACACTTGCATTATCACCAAAGAGTGGTAAGACCTTGCATAGCAAATTATCAGTCAAGAACAACTACAGTAAACTGCACAGAACAACTTGATAAATATACGAGGAAACAAAAACTCATGAGGCTGCAGTAAAATCGCATTCTCAGAGAAGTCAAGAAAATTAAAGAAAAGCAAACGATTATTACCATGGTGACTGGAGCAAACAACAGTGGCTAGGAATAGCTGGCAAAGTACAATCCACTTCCATTCACAGCAACAATAATGCTTCTTCGCCACCATCATCAATGGTAGAGAGAACGAGAAGGGAAAAGGGAAAGAAAACTGTAGAAAAGGGGTCTCTCTTATTTCCCAAACATTGTAAGGGAAAGGGAAATGGTTTTTATTTTCCGGGAAAGAAAAGTGTTTGTTTATTGTTTACAAAGGGAATAAAAGGGTTGCAGAGATTAAGGAGATATGTGAATGGTGGTCCCGAGGCAGTAGACGTTGTTGTGCCTTTTTGGACACTTGTTTTTCTATTTTCCCTCCCTTTCCCTTCCCTTTCACACTCTTGGAGATGAAGCGCAGATATCGAGGCACCTCCTTCAAGCGGGACCTACCTACCGTTTTCACGCGGACTCCTTGTCAGTGATCAAGCCCATGGAGAGAGATCCAGTTTTTTAAGGCCCACAATTCTCAATTTCTTCAAACAGCTAGATGGTTCAGACCATTTTCATTTTTTAAAAAAATTATTTATTTTTAATTTATACATTATTTGAATGCGGTGGTATGTTCCCGGCCCCGCATTTTGCTTGCTTTTAACTTTTGTTTCTTTTGTTAACATTTGCGGGTGGTCTTCTTGTTTCCGAGCTGGTGCTGCTGCTGGAACTGTAGGAGTAGCTGCTGGTGTAGTTTGATCCGAATCCAACCATATATCTCATATTATTTGGATTTGATCCTAATATGTAATCAGCCTGCACGGAAATTTCCATTTATTTATAATATTAATTCTTTTGTTCATCATTATATTTGTAATTACCTCATATCCACTGCTGGAGTAGAATTTTCCAGCCACAGGGACGCTGTTTTGGTTTTGACCAACGTGATTACGAGCAAACTCAAAGAGCTGCAACCATTTGTTATAAATTAACGTGATTGTTAATAAGAGATATAATTATAACATGAATAATTAATTCATTGTAGCTAATATCGTACCTGTTTTGCATGATTTATTAATTCAGTTGCATATGTAGGGTTAGACATGCGGTAGCCAAGGCAGCAGCAGTCTCAGCTGCAAGATCAGCACCAGGGTGTTGATCATCAATCTTTAAATTAGTCCTCGGAGTGGTCATGTCCTCTGGTCTCTCCCGACAATAATGATCAGAATCACAATCACCTACTTCACCATAAAGGAGTCTGGCTGAGGGTGAGCTTTGATGAAGTAATCTGTGCCCCATTTGATGGCGTCCAAGGCATTTGAGAGTTCATTTGTGGCCTCTAGTTGGGATTGGAATTCGACGGTGCTCCATGCAAGCATTGTCACAGTAAATGCCATTGGAAATCCAAACTTTACATTATCTCCTGCATCATAGTATCCTCCTAATCAGTGGCGGAGCCACAGCGGATCAAAAGGAGCAATTGTCCCCTTAATTTTATTTTTATATTAATATATTAAACTCATATGTTAATACACACACGTTATTGCCCTAATTTTCCTTTTTTTTTTCTTTTTCTTTCTTTATCTTCCCATGTCTAACATTGTTCACCTGCCATTCCCTACCTTCTGCTTTACTCATCAATTAATTTTTCTTGTCTTTTAGTTCATGTTTTAGGTAATTTTTTTTAATTTATTATTTTATTTTTATTTTATTTTTTTATAGTTAATTATTAAAAATATTTGGGTTTATGATAATTTAGGGGTTTTTATATGAATATATTAAAATTAAATATTTAAATCTATTAATTTAATTAATTAAGTATTTTATTATTATAAAAAATAAATTAATATTTATACAAAACCACTATTCTTGGCATTTTTTGCATTAATTATTTATTGAAATTTAATATTTTTATATGATTTTTTGTACGTAAAATATGAAGTAAAAAACATGTTTTCCAATCATTATTCCTCTTATACATATATTACATATATTAGGTATTGTTCCTCAATTAAATATCTAGAAATGATTAAATATAATTTAATCAATATAATTTGACTACATATATATAAAAAAAATTGAAATAGGTTTTGATTTTGATGAATTGATGTGTATTTTTAAATTAATTTTATTTGATATAAATTAATATATATATATATATATATTGAATTGCTTTCTAATATATATCTATATAATATATTATTTGTTAATAATTTATCTCCTTTAAATTTTTTTAATTCCGCTCGTACTCCTACTAAATCGATCTATTAATGCAAATTCAATCCCCCCATGTCGATTAACTTGTTTGTTCATTATATATATACAACTAAATTCAAGTGTCCAATTTTCTAATTAACGAAGACAATATGTTTCTCTATATAATGTATCACTTGAGCATCGCGGCCATAGAATCTCCACGCCATTGCACTCTCTGGTAAGGAGGCAGTTTTCCATAGCGTTGAGCTTCATAATACAACTAGTTAAGATTTACTAAGTGCTGCTCCATGATCAAGCACTGAAACAGCTCCATTCGTCAAGAGAAACAACATAAAGATCACCATGCTAATCAAAACGAGGACACTGGGAGAACGCATGATGTCGCTTGAGTAAATAGTCAGCACGTAGCTAGCTAGAGCGCAAATTAACAAAATATTCCCGTGTAGCTTTCCAGCGGTGGATATGAAAAATAGACAACGTATATTTATCGTGAAGAAATATAAATATAGGGACGTCAATGTTACAAATTGTTATTAGAGGAAAATTGAGAGAGAGTGTTGAATTTATTTCCTTTAAGTTGCTGACATGTTGCTTGAAGACTAGTTCAGTTTACGTGTTGTTTTTATTTTTACTAGAATAAAAAATTAAACAAGTTTTTAGATAAATTGTTAATAATAGTGAAATAATGTGGCAGTAGTATTGCTTAATTTTAGTTTTTCTGTTTATTTTTCTTCTATAAATTAGTGTAATTGATTGCTGTAAAAATATACAATTATCCTTATTATTATCCAGTTTTTATACAATAAATATCCCCTGTTCAAATTTAAATTTCTGGTGTTGATCTACAGTAACAAACAATCACTATAAAGATTAAAGTCTTTTATTTTTCTGCTTCTCGGTTGTTCACTTATTCTGCAAAATTATTTTCAGAGAATGATAAATCTCAATCTAAATATTTTAGTTGTTATTTATTTAGTTATAATATTTAATTTAACTTAAAAACTACTTAACAAAATCCTAGCCGTTAATTTGAATTGTAAGGTCGAGATTTAACTAAGGCATCTTGAAAATTCCATTTATTTGTGAGACAACGTGAACGTTTTTGTTTTCTCAATCGAAGACAGGAAGGGAAAAGAACAAACAGAAAATGTAACTAAAAAGAAAAGAAAAGAACCCTCTAGAACTCCGGCGTTTGGAAATTTAAAATAGGAACCTCAATTTAGCCCTTAATATATGACTCTATTATCAGTTAAACCCTGAATCTTTTTATTTTACCAATTTTTACCCCAAACATCACCTTAAAATCATCAACCTTCCATCCATATGCTTCTAATGGTATTTAAATTATTTTATTTAATTTTCATGGGTTGCCAAGCACTTCAGCCAATCCAAGATGATAAAATAAACCCTAATTTTCCCTGAAAGACAACGTTAGTACCAAACTGTTTTAAATTTATGTTTTCTGCCTTCTTTTCACTAGCTTGTATTGAAAAAGAAATTGCTATATTTATCCTGCTAAAATTATAATTAAGGGAAGATTGGAGTTTATTTTGACTCTTTAAATAAAATACTTGATGAGTATATACAAACTGGATTGAATCTTTTAGTTTTCCTGAACAACGGGTGGATTACCTTTGGACTAAAATGGATAAAACTAGAAATATTCAGAACTTATTCGTAATTTGCTCAGGAACCTAAATGAGCTTTTCCCCTTAGAACACGTGTCAGGGCTTACATATGAAGAGGGTTTTAGATATAAGTTTTGTGCCAAACGATCCCTTGTCTGCTACACTCCCCTCTCTCTGTTTTCCCGTTGCTCAGCCAAAGCCAAAGCCTTATCTGTATATCTAGCGATGGCGTCTACATTTGTTACTGTGCCAACAACAAGACCGTTCCTGTCGGTAAACAAAACCAACGCGCTCTCTTTCTATCAGCACAAGCTCGCAGGTTGTTGTTCTCTCTATCTCTCTACTTTCTTGCTGGAAAAATTAAGGCGCATGGTATTTATTTTCCGCTAAATTTGTTTCTTGTCATTTATTTCCCAGGACTGAAGAGGAATTCTTTGAGGATTAATGCGATTTCCAAGAAATGGGAACCCACTAAGGTTTTTCTTTTTTATGTTTATTTGGTTTCACTATTTTTTTTTTATCCTATCTTTTTGTAAGCTTTGGGTTTAGTTTTAATATGGTGGGTATTGCTGTAGGTTGTTCCACAAGCTGATAGAGTTCTTATCCGTCTCGAGGACCTTCCTGAGGTGATGGGTTTTCGTCTTTTGCTTCAATTCATTTTTCATATCTTGATGCCCATAGAAAGCATTTCCCTATGTTGTAAACATCCCATTGTTAAGAAGTTGTTATGCTGATTGGTGAATTTTGCATTATAGAAATCGTCCGGTGGAGTTTTGTTGCCCAAATCAGCTGTTAAATTTGAGCGGTATCTAATGGGGGAGGTATGAATTATGTACAATGCCCATTCTTATTAGGAAGGATGGATTGATTCTTGTTTGCTGTTAGCATTATATCTTGAGTTTTCTGTTTTAGGTTTTGTCTGTTGGTGCTGAGGTTGGGGAAGTGGAGGCAGGAAAGAAGGTAAATAAGTACTTCTTGGTTCATAAATGATCATTCCATCCTTTTTGCTTTCAATGCTGTTAATTCTGCAATTCCCTGAGATTTTTCATTCCTTTAACTATTGTGATTTTCATGAAGTATACCTCACTTTGCAGGTTCTTTTCTCGGACATCAATGCTTATGAGGTAAGTGGTATTAACGTTTGGAAGACTTGCATGTCACATGTGAATTCACTGAGTGTGCTTCTGTAGCTAGCTGTTTGTATGGGATCAAATCCCCCTTGAATGTCGGGAAGACAGCATATTGAATCTGTTGGATCATTATGTTGAAAGAGTCTGCTATAAAATAAACATCAAACCATACACACACAAACAGGTCCCTAATGAGCATATGCTAGCCATGAGGCCTTTTGTCCTGAAATCCTAAATTTTATGACCTGATTATTGTGCTTGGTGAATGAAAATGCTTGTTTTCTTGCAACTATTAGTATAGGTATACCTATATGTCTTGGAGCTAGGCAGTGTTTGGGAACGTGGTTGATTTCCCAAAAAATTAAAAAAAAAATTATTTTTTTACTTAAAATTAAGTTTTGTATGTTTTCAAATCATTTTGATATGTTGATATAAAAAATAGTTTTAAAAAAATAAAAAAAATATATTATTTTGATGTATTTTCACTACCACTCTTAACACTCCTTTAACGTCGTACAAGCTTCTCTTGTTGTTGAGTGAATATGATGTGCATAGTGTGCCATCATCTAGACAGTGGAGCATGGCAAATACTCTTTTTGTGACATGTTCCATGTAATCAGGTAATACAAATTCTTTCTTCTCTCCAGATTGAAACATTGTATGTTTGTAGAGTCCAGTTAGGCGCATGCCTTTATTCTATGTGATTTTTTGGAGTTCGCTGATATTTTTTCGTATCTGCCTAGGGTATGATCATCTCCTCCCAGAGTTGTTAACCTCTGCATGTGCATGCAGACTTTGACCTTTGTAGGTGTAAAATTGAATCTGCTGTAATTGACATGTCTGACCATTGAGATAGTGGTCTTTATGCCCCCTGTACTGCTAATTGTGCATTTTTATTGTACCTGGATGTGTTTATAAGATTTCCTGAAACTCTGCAGATTGATTTGGGAACAGATGCTAAGCATTGCTTTTGCAAAGCTGGTGATTTGTTGGCCGTCGTGGAGTGATATCTCTGCATTTCTGCCAATTTTGAAAAGACCTACTCCCTACAACGAGGGAGTCAATTTCGCTATTCTGTCAGTGTCAAGTTATATGGGATATTCAGACTGTCTGTATTGAAGTAAACACTAGATTTAGGGGTTCTTTGGTATGTGCTGTTTAACCTCCCTCATTCGACGCTTAAAAAAACGGGAGTTTTTGTTTCAGTTAGCCAATAATATTATGCATTAATGGCTGACGTTGACGATCCTGAGTTCTGATGGACATTTCTTTATCAAACACCTTAATTGAATAAGGTCCGTGTTCTGTTTAAGAAGAATAAAAAAATTGACAATCAAAGGCAAATTGTTATCCGGAATTTAACTCCGTAGAAATTGACAGTGTGCCAATCACATAATCTGGTGACAAATCCTTGTCACTGCTAATCAGCAGTTTTTGGAGCTCATTTTAATCGGCGGGGAGCACCAGTAACATGTTTTATATATCAGTGCTCCGGGGAAGGGGAAACTTTTCAGTAGTTGGTGGGCTTTCACCTCCCCAGGGAACCCGCCATCCTATCCGCTGTTATTTTGTTTGTTTTAATGTTTTAATAATAATTTTTAAAAATAAAAAATATTATTTTAATATATTTTTAAATAAAAAACACTTTAAAAAACATTTACTCCGATCTTCACTAATTCAGCAATCGCAATATTTCTAATATTGCACGAGCACCACAGGGCCATCTTTCTTTTCAGTTGCAGCGATGTTGCCTACTCACCAACATCAGCTGTCAGTGACAGTCCAGTGCTGATCTTGCCACCCCACAATTTTATAACGGAACTTCACTAATTCAGCACCACAGGCACTATTGAGTGTAGTGATGTTATCACTCGTTGGAGATGCATCATCATCACCGGACATAAACATGTACCGTTTCAATGCATTTGAAGAGTTTGGCTGAATGCACGAAACTCAAGACTTTGATCACTTATTTATGATGAATTGTATATATTCACAAAAACGTGACGGCTTATATTCTCCACCCCTCTCCATTCTATATCTCGATGGGAAAAAAAAATGATGAAAAGAAAGTGGCTTTTTTGCTTTCTGCAATAAAAAATTTCCAGAAAAAACAAGTGTATTCAAGACAAAACAATAATATGACAGGAAGAAAGTACAGAATGAATTAAAACTCAAACAAGCGCAACTCAACCATCCCCTCTTTTCTTTTTGGAGAATACCAAGCAACAACCTTCCCAGAGCGTAAAAGCCTCAATGAATAACTCAAGCTGCATATGAGATCCTCGACATGTGGACCTTGTTTCCCAGAGGAAGAACCAAGTGAAAACTTTGAATCAACCCGAACCATAATTGGACCTGCAACCTGCAACAAGCATGTTGTCACATTAAGAACTATACAATGGTAAGATCTTTTTGCCAAGTACGAAAAATCCCAGGGAAGTTTTTACCACTTTCCAAAAGTTTATAACTCGCATCACTGTAAATAATAACACTGTCATTATGTGTCTCCTGGAGGCTCGGATTAAATTTTTTTTAAAAATTCTGACCAAAAGGATTGACTTGGTATTGAAAGTTCAAACCATCCAATCTTAAAAAAATAACGTTTAACTGGATCTCCAGTGGTTCTCAAAATTCAAATTGCATGATTAGCTTAGTCAAGCCACAGGTTATTGAATCCACATGCAGGACTTGGCTTCTTATGACATTGACGCCAGCCAAAGGTGAAGCAAGAAAAAAGCTACCTGCTGTTGGAGGATCAGACAAAGCTTGGGTGAAGACAGTGGATTGTCTGCATTACTAAAGGAAGAACGTCTGAAAATATTGAAAACCCTTTTAGCAACAGCAGAAGCTGAACAGATATCCAGGCGAGCATCTACCCTAGTTAGATCACCATATAGCTTAGCGAACCTCCCGTGCTGAAAAGTATAGCAAACTGAGCCAAACAGATTGGCATTTAATGGGCTTCTCTTCTTTGTACCAATTGAAGTGTCCCTATCAACATGCGATTCTGTAGATGGGGAGCTTTCACTGCCCCCAAACCAGGCCGCAGAGGTGCCACCTAATACAAATATTAGTATAATAAGAAGCCAGTAACAAATTGCAAAGCGGAACTTTCTTTCAAAAAGGAGAATGAAAAGAAAAAGGGAACACAAGTAATTTGTATGAATCATGAGAAACTTCATATAACCAGTTCCAATTCACTACTGTATGGCAAACAAGGCAGTCACATCCTAGTTTCCATATTAAGTTTCAGATACAACATTGTTTCTGTAAACATTTTCCTTCCCTGCCTCCATGAAAAAGAAACACCTCCATCAACTTAAGTTCTCAGATGATCAAGGGAGGGAGCACAAGTGAGTGGCATTACTGATTGTGCAAAAGAAAGAAAAAATGTGTCCAAAACCAGAAACAAAGCACAGCATATCATAATGTGCAGCATAATATGATAAAAAAAAGAATTGAAGAGCTAAATAAAATTGGTAGAAGCTGAAGTAGACGGTAGTAATCAAATATGAATAAGAAGAAAACAAAAATTCCAGGTTAATTAGTAAAAAAGAGCTACCCAATACAATGCAGCGACGTACCAATAATCCCAGATATTGCTGCATGGGGTTCCCTAAGGCGCATATCAAATGACGGGTGCCAAACCTTGCCCCTATCTGTCTTCACTGCAGTATCATCAACTTTTTCTTTTTGCCTCCAAAAATCCTTTCTCTTTTCATAAGAAAAGGCAGCCTTCGCACATAATCCAGGCATCAACGCACAGGGTACCTCACCATTTAAGGTGTTAACAGGCTGGGGATGACCGCTGTTTTTGTGCACACCAAAGCGGTATTGGAACCCAGATTCAGAGGGAAGGGATGACATATCTAAGGATATTGACTCAGGAACATCCCAGTATTTCCCTTTTTGGTCAAGAAATAGCCCAGGCCATGCAGCCTCCAAAGTTATATCATGGTCAGGAAGCTGTAAAATCACATGTTAAATCGACAAAGTTAAGGCAACTGGCTATCACTGCAGACAGCATAACAAGCTAAAAGCTCCACAACAAGTAATCTGTGGTCAGAATAAATAATTATAATTTTGATTTTCAAGGTTTGGTTGATTATTTGCTAGAGATCTCATAATAGAACTACCATAAACTACACAGGTTCCACAGCCTCGTTGTATCTGTGTGTTCATACAACCTTGAACTTTAAATTCCCTGAAGGCATACCCTTTCGACAACAAGAACACAAATAAACGATTCTAAGATAAATCCTTTACTTAGGACATAGCTAAAAAAAAATACAAATTAAAAAAAAAAACTATATTGACTTACAAAACAATCTGTAAAACAAGATGTCCGTGTATCTATATATGAAAACGGGATTTACAAAATTGGACATGTCTACAAGATAATCCACTCAATCTAAAGAATAGTAATATGGACATTGAATGCAAAAAAAAAAAACCCGAATACCTCATGCCAGAGCATCATCTTGTAGCGTGGTCTCCTCTTGTCACCATGTCTTTCTGTGCTTAGCAACACAGAAGATGAAGACAAGGAGATTTGTGAGAATAGACCAAGGGAATAAATCGACTTGTCAAAAACATGCTTAGCTACATCTTTAAATGCAGGCCATTCAAATTCATCAGCATTAGTAAATTCTCCTTTAATAGAAGAAATCAGCTTCTTTGGTCTAAATTGGCCAATTAATCCTAGCCAACTGCACATAAAAACACAATCAAATTCGTCACACCAATTGGTAGCAAAGAAGTGAGCCAAAAAGAAGGGAACATTCTGCTACCATTTTACCTGTTAGAGGTGGCGAGTTTGAGGAAGAGAGACTGGAGAGAAAAAGAGCCAATGTCCTTGGTCGAAGTAGGAGAGAAAGAGGGAATGGTGCCAAGAGGGAAGCCATTTCCTAAGACAGAGAGTTGTTGAACTCTAAGGGCTTTGCTGGCTCTGGTGACTTCAAGAGGAAATGGGTCTCCAGGAATGGAGTAAGCACAACCTTCTAGGGTTTGTGAGGAAGAAATGGGTTGGTCCCAGAATTGTGAGTCCATAGCCGTCCTCAAGTTAGCCATTTCTTGGTGAGTTGCTGGTGGGGTTTTTGATTTTCCTTATCTGTGTTGTTGCTCGCTAGTTGCTTTTGAAATGAGGAAAAAGGGTGAGGACACAGTTCTGCCACCTGAGGGGTTTTGTTGGGGTTTGTGGTGGATTATCCTAGGAGGAGGCTTCTTGTTTTTTCTGAACTTGCATTTGTTGTGTAATAGACAAAGAGGGACGCATGTTGGGCTGAAAGATCCTGGGGCATTAATTACATGAAGTCCAACAAATAGTGATCCTGGGCCATTCTTTCTGGATTTTGTTCATCCAATCTCAATCTGGTTTCTAGGCCCATCATATATGATGGCCAGTTCTATTACTCTTGGGTCAACCCTAATCAAATCACACCACATAAAATTAAAATTTGAGAGGTTTTTTTATTGTTTAAAATGGATAGTAAACCCCCAGAAAAAAAAAAATTGTTTTCGAAGAAAACATAGCGAAACGATGTCGTCCTGGTATAAATAGCCAAATAATCAAAGAAGTCCTTAGCTTGATCGTTTCGATTTATTTCCACCTCTATCACATAAATTTAAGCTTTTTAAGTCGAAACTCTAATTTATTTGGTGAAAATTCAGAAAACCGAGTTAAATAAAATTTATTTTTAAAATTTATTTTATTATTTTATTATACTCTAAAAATATGAAAAGACGAAGCTATCCCCAATCAATAAAACAGTGACCATTAATAAAACATAAGAAAAAGATCATATCACCCTCCAAGATCATTATTATACTGTTCTGCCTCTATAGTTCAACACTAAACTCTATACTAGTTTGAAATAAAATAAAATATATATAAATGTGTTTATCGTGAAAGATAGAAAGAACATAAAAAAAAATTGTTTTATAAATAATTTTAAAGTGAATTTACATACTTAAAAATATAAAATATAAATAATTGAGTGAAAAAAGACAGTTTCCTCTCCTGCAAAAATATATAGAACCTCTGACCCATCATCTCTCTCGATGGCACCTCCATATTAATTACTCGAGTCTTTCAATACAAAAGGCATATATTTCGATGTTACATCATAGTGATTAGTTTAACATGGGTTTGATACTAGAAGAAATCCCCACTCCCATGCAATGTCGAAATCTCAAAGTATTAATTGGCCTCTAATTAGTCCTTGGCTTACGTACTCAAAACATTAATATTATCTTTTTTCTCAAAAAGGGTGGCCATATATATAGCTGCTTGTATATTTTGATGTAAATTGCCCCATTGACTTGCTTGTGACATGGGCTAGATACGGACGATTCTTTAAATTGTGGACTGGTACGTTGTAATTATGAATTGAAGGATAGGATTTGTAATAAAAAGGAACTATATAAAAGCAAAAACTATATAAAAAATTAAAAATGCAACGACAAGTGAAACCATTATAAGTATTACGAACCTGATACCAAACTAAGTTTTTGTTTTTTTAGAAACAAATGGTTTTTTTTTTTTTTGCTGAAGTTGTGAAACAAATACATTGTTTATTATTATATTCAGAACTTTATTTGAATATATTTTAAAAATGTGTTCGGTTTGCTTCATATGCTAAGCTGATATTTAAAATATTTGATTTTTTTTTATTCTCGCAATCTAATAAGCTCGATACATGCAAAAAAAGTCTTTTTTTTAATATTTGGAGAGATTAAATGAGTATCATTTTAAAAAAATATATATTTTAAAAAAGAACTCTGGAAGCAAATATGTAATTTGTAATGGAAAAAAACCAAATTTTTTTTTGAAAAATCACTGTCTCCTTTGTAACTCCTAAACATTCTTTGTGTAAGAGAAATAATTTAAGTATTAGTAAAATATTTCTAACTTATAAGAATAAAAAAAAAGCTAATATTTTTTGGAGTTATAAAAAGCATAGGCTCTGTATTTGAATTAATTCAAAAATAATAGGTTTAATAACTCGTCAGATCCATATATATCTAGATTTAATGTTTAACTAAGTTTAGAAATAATGGAAAGGTTATTATTATTTTAGTATTATTCTTTTAAAAGACAGATTCCAATAAAAAAAACAATAAATATTATTCCATCAATTTAAACAATATATTTTAGATAAAAAAAATATTTTTAAAAAATATTATCCCAGGAAATTCCTTCCCAGTTGCTTGCAACTAATGGATAAGTCGAAAGAGGTGGCTGTTTATGCTACTTCTAAGCTAATTCTCCACAACCTAAAGCAAACGCTAGCTTTATATTTTCTTACTTATCTTTATATTTACACTCACTGCGTTGACATATCAACAACAGTGGCTGCTGATGGAGGCCTTTTGCTTTTCTTTTTAATTGGCAGAGAAAGCATTCCTGTTATTTTATTAATGAAATTTGAGAATCAACAGGCAAACATTCACTCGTTCCAAATCAATTCATAATCATTGATAAATAATGGCAATGAATTAATAATTATAACATTATCATAATTAGTTAATTACAATCAGTATAATATTCTAAATGCAAAAATAAACAGGACTTTAGAAACTAATGATTTTTAAACAGATTTAAAAAGAAAATGTCATTTAAGCGGACAAAAATAAATATATAAAAAGCCATTGATCAAATCTTGTTTGGATAATATTAAAAAAAATTATATTTAACCAGATCAACTTTCTATATAATTCAAAAACAAACCTAGTTTCATTCAAATTAGATGTCGACAATATTCTTCAAGTCTAATTAAGTTAATTTTCAACATGATTAAAAAACAAATTTAGTTTGATTCAAACCCTAATTAGAGACCTAACCAGATCTTCATGTTTTGATACGCCATTTATGGATATATCTCATTATAAAGGTAAGAGGCTTGCAGAAGCATTGCCTCCAAAGGAATTAAGTAATCATTTGCTGTGATGTTTTGGATAACTAATCTGCATATTCCTTGCATATGTTCTTCAACTTTTTGGCTCGTTGCATGTATCTTCCACGCTACATTGTTGAAAAATACAGTTATCAGATTCCCATCTCCCCATCACGATGCCATCTCTTCAAGAAAAATTCTTGATTCTTTATTATTTTTAATATTTAATCTTATTGGTAAATTAATTCGCACCTTCATCTAAATTTAAATCCTTAGAGAAGTGGCATTTCAATATTTATTCAATCCAAAAAAATCTCAATTTCCAATTACATTTTACATGTATTTTTTTTTAAATAATTGATTTGGCCGATTAACGCGTAAGTCGTGTAAATAATCGGATAAAAACACAAGAAATTCTTTTTAAAAAACTAAAATAATATTATTTAAACAAAAAAATTAATAATATATTTGAGTTAACGCTAACCTAACTTAATGACAAATTATAAATCAGGTCAGATCTCCAGCCTGGTTTGACAACAATGCTTTCATTACTGGATATCTACGAGGGAGATTAAAAGAAATTAAGAAATGATAATCTACACGTGCCCGTTTACAGCAAGATGAACTGCGTAGTCCTTCTCTCGCCTGTCAATTGATTTCTTTTAAGGAAACTACGCCTATATTAACCCCTACAGCTCCACGATAACAAAATTATTCTCCCTCAGGACCACAATTAATTAGCTGATCCTATCCTCCACAACACGAAAAAGATGCCCACCTTCTCGTATTGTCTCCTCCTCCTCTTCCTCCCTCTACTCTTCAGTACTTTCCACGCCAATACTGCTCAGAATCTCATCCCTGAAACTTGCAAGAAATGCGCAGCAAATGATCCGAACCTTAGCTACAACTTCTGTGTAACTTCTCTTCAAGCATCCAATCGCAGCCAGTGTGATAACCTTCGTGGGCTTGGCATGATGTCCATCAAGTTAATCAAAGAAAACGTGACCAGCACAAGGAACTACGTGAAGAGTCTCTTGAAGAACAAAAAAATGGACCCCTTCATTAGGGCATGCTTAAATGATTGCCTTGATCTTTATTCTGACGCCATCCCTACCCTCAAGCAGGCCATGATGGATTACAAGTCTAAGCACTATAAGGATGCCAATATCGAAATAGGTTCAGTCATCGATGCCGCCACAACCTGTGAAGATGGATTCGCGGAGAAAGAAGGTGCAGTTTCACCATTAACAAAAAGAAATAATGATACTTTTCAGCTGTCCGCTATAGCGCTTGCGCTCATCAACATGCTCTAATCTGTATGTAGTAGTTGGAGATTAAGGTTCTATCATTGTTAATCCTTGCTTGCTCCTTAATTTCTTGTTAGTTTTCCTGATGTTAACGGATGTTTTTTCAATATCCTTCTGTGTTGGTCAGCTGTTAATTTATTGATGCGACGTATATTGTCTTTGTGATTGTTTTTATTTCCGTTTCTTTCATCAACTATCCCATGTAACAAAATGATCTGGAAAAATCATGATTAATTATTTCTTAAGCAAAAGTTTAAGGAAAAGTGACTTCTAATTAATTATAATTGTACTTGGACTTTGGAGTTCAATGATATCGCTTCTTTTCTGTAGTCTTATATAATATTAATGGTCGCGTCCTGTGATTAAAGGAATTTATTCGTGTTGAACAAAAGACAGCATAGACGATCCTGGGAAAGTTAAACAATCAAAAGACAGCACAGGAGAAAACCATTCGTGGGCAGAAACAGCCGCTCCTTCACAGGCTGACGATTGGAACAAGGCCGGAAGCCTCATTCCACACGGCGCCCGTTGCCTGTATTTGTCTTAAAGAATACGAAAGCGGGAAGAATTGCATTTCAATGAAGCATGATCCGCCTAATATGATGACTTCGTAGATGTAGTCGAAAAATCCATCCATTAAATGATTGTTACATTGCAGCAAATAATCTCATCCAGTAAGAGAGAGTGGACGGCCACCAAACTTCCATGGGATAAAAACCAAAGACAATTTCAAGTGATCATGAATTCCTTCATTACAACGTAACTGGTCAAATTCAAAATAGAAATCATGTTATAGAACTGTGCACTGAATTTGGTTAACGGTTCGATAGGGAAATGGACAGTTCTTTTTGTGGAAAGAAATGGGCAAACGTGGCCTCATAATTCAAGGATGCAGCAACTTTAGTCATAACCGAATATCTGCATAGCAAACATTCAATAGAGATTGCACTCCATAGTAATCCAAGAGAAATTTTCTTCTCATTTCAACAAGAGGGACAAACGGCTCAGAATTGTATATATATATGTAAGGAGTTTCAACAGCGTGCAGCAACATGAGAACTATGTAAAGCATTATGATTTCGATGAAAACAGGCATGCATCAGAGAAATCCTTTGCAATTGAAAAATAGCCGCTAAAAGAACAGTGGAGCGCACAATAGAACCCATGAACACAAAGGAAACACGAGGAAACTTGAGCATCTAAACGTGAAATG
This sequence comes from Populus ilicifolia, assembly GCA_015708895.1. NCBI lineage: Eukaryota > Viridiplantae > Streptophyta > Magnoliopsida > Malpighiales > Salicaceae > Populus > Populus ilicifolia. Next base: position 236,424 of record SRLM01000215.1, read on the forward strand.
AAATTTTAGGCAATCAGAGCGGTTCCTCACAAATGGAAACTAGTGATCACTTGGACTTGAAGCATAATAAAGTGGAATGCCTGTTCTGCCAATGCTGCTCTTATCAAATAGACTTGGATTATTCTCAACCCAAGACAAGGATCAATCCATCCAAACACCGAACAAGTAAAACAAACAAAACAGATTGTCATTTTAATTTTTCCATAAAATTCAGGGAGAGAAACCCGATGCTCAAATCAACTGGCCATTGGATGGTTATGAATGTATTCAATGGCAAGGTTACAAGAGTCAATCTTATCAGCTTCCTTGTCCGGAATTTCAAGCTTGAACTCCTCCTCTAGTGCCATCACAATCTCCACATTGTCCAGGCTATCCAATCCCAGATCTTTCTGGAAATGTACTTCCGGAGTCACCTACAGGTATATGTTTGGAATTCAACATCAGTAAAATGTTTTCCATGCGTGGAAATGATGCTTGATTTAAAAAAATAAAGACAAGCATAACTAAAGTGCCAGAATTCAGCATGACATGTGGATTGGGATTGCGCAGGTGAATTTAAGCTCGGTATGGAAAATCAAAATGTAAGTTAACATAGTAATCAAGGGGGCAAGTAGCAAACATGAGTCTCAATAAGGGGCAAGGAGCAAAGAAGAATTATCTCTTGGTGTGTTTGTATGTATTTCTCATGGATAGAAAAAGTTTCATATTCACTCTGCTATTAATTTTATTTTGCATTCCATTCTCTTCTCTCTCAAGAATAGACTGCGGAATTCAACACTTGTAAAGCTGCTATAAGCCAGCGTACTTACTTTTCTATTTGCTACAGTTGGGAGTTAGCTTAGCAAGGAGTGGCTCCTGCTTTCTTCTTCAACTAATGAAATTTAAATCATTCACAAAAATAAAAATAATAAAAGAAAAAAAATTTCTTGTCTGCGAGCAAGGAGATCAACTGCAGGTAACACTCACATGATGAACATTATAAAAGTCAAGAAGAATAAGTGTTTGTGAGTGAGCTACTAGCTCAAGTAACGAACAAACTACACTACTGCAATGGAAATAATGCCCTCAGGGATGCAACATGCCTATCCACAAAGTTTATATGGGTAGTTAGACACTTGAAACCTCATCAATTTCTTCTTGTTTGGATGCCAAAATTATGGATACGCGCTTTTTACACTAACCAAATAACATGACTTCAATGTCGCATACAGCTACCACAATTACAAAACAAAAGTCCTTAAATTCTAGGGTTATCGGACTGGCACACACAAATACGCAGTTACATTGCGTTTGATTAGTGTCATTTGACAAAAGTACAGTGATGGAAATGTATTTAGTTGAAGAAACCTAAGACAGTTTTGGAGTGGATTTCTAACTCTCGCAAGAAGACAGACATGTCCTCTCTTCCCCACTATCTCCGACACTAACCAAAGATAAAGCATAATAATAATAAAAAGAAAAAGAAATTGGACTCCTTAAAGACCTCAAAAACCCTTGGGTGTATTATCTTAATCAAGATCAGAAAAATCAAGAATCAACAACAAATCCCAGAAATCCATGCTAAACATCATATCATCTTCTAACTCGTATAGATTTTATTCTATTTAATTTCCAGCGAGGATTCTGAAAGGTAATATATTCAATTAGAAGCAAAAGGAATCTTCAGAGAATTTAAATGATAGCTTATCAGCAGAAATCAGAAAAATTAAATCTAAAACGAAATTGAAATCAGTTCTAACCATGGAGGGATCGACTTTAGGGAAGCTCTTGATAACAGAGAGGACTCTTTCGGCCACCTCTTCCTTGGTTATATGGTCATCATGTGACGACATTAACCGGATCGAACCGGACGTAGCCCACGGATTTGATTTGAGTTCCCGGGTTTGCACAGCCACCCGGACGTGGCGTAACACGGCTGCCCTCAGTGCCATTTCCTTCGATCTCTCTTTCACTCGTATTTTTGGACTGCAAAGCAAAGTAATTAAGGGTAAAAAGCTCAAGATTTAGCCCCTAATATATTATATTATTATTAATTCAGCCTAGTATCTTTTGAGTTTCTCGATCTTACCCTGAATGTTATGGATTATATGACAATGTCACCCTCCGTCCTTTAAATTGCAGCGATGATTAAAGATTTTCATTCAACTTGCATGTAATATTTTAAATTCTTCTGTCCAAGACGAAAACATGTTGATTACAATTTAGATAAAACTATAAGGATTAAAAGGTTTGGGACTGAATTGATAATAAGGGGCCGAATTAGGGTTTCCCTGAGTAAAACAACGGAATATGTAAAATAGGAAGCATGATGCACGTCGTTTATATTCACGCGATCAATAGGAAGCATTATACNATATATAAATTCTTCCCTTTTATTTATACTTTTATTAAGAAATGTGTCTGTTAAGTGTTGGTTTGCAGAATTATAATAAATTTATATGTAAAACAACTAACAGTCGATTAAGAATTATTCTTAGTTCCATTTTTAAATATACTAAAAAGTCTAGGAAATTTATCATACTAATAAAATATAATTTTTTAAAAAAATTAATTCCATTCTTTTTCTTAATAATGATGAATTTGCCAAGACTTATTAAGGATTGGTAAAAAAAAAATTAAAAATGACCATGTTGTAAAACAAAGAGAACCCCTGTGACTAAAATAAAATTCAATGAAAAATTCTATTTTTGTCCTTCGACTTTACATTTTCTTCCTTGATAGTGCATGTAGTTTTTGTGATTTTAATTTTGATTCAAAAGTCATAAAATTCTAGTTGAAGGGAGAAAAAATCATCTATTAATAACAATTTTATTCATGAATAAAAACTAATTTTGATGTTAGTAAGTTTCATTTAAACGAGAGAAATTTCATGATAATTGTTTTAAATCTTTATATTGCATGCCCAAAGAAAAAAGACAAGGTAGAGAAATAAAATATTTACCTTGTTTTTTATTGTGCTTTTATACAATGTTGAGTGTAATGTAAACTTGGATAAGAAAATGTATGATTATGTTCATCAACATAAAATAATCTTGCCTTTTCATTTTCTTAATTATTTTCAATAAAATTAAAAACATGTTCGCTTTTCAGAAGAAAAGTAATTTTTTCACTGAATTTTTTTATATCAAAATTAAAACTAGTTTTCTTAAAATGATTATTAATTCAAATTGAAAATTATAAAAAAAAATAAATTACATTGTTAACTAAAAATGTCAAAAAAAAAATTAATGTTGTACATTATTAAAAATATTATGAAAAAAATGTAGTAAAGCCGTTGATCAACTACAAGTATCGGGATCGAATCCGTGATGCTTCTTCCATCATATCAACACCACCTTCAATTAATCTCCAGCAACTATAGATAGCATGGCTGGTATCTCTCTCTTTCTCAATATGTAGCCCTTTCTACGTTTTTGTTTCTCTCTTGATGGTCAAGTTTGCAGAGATGAGACACTTTTTTTTTCCATATCTGTTTCAGTTTAATTCAGCCATTATGTTACGGGGATGAAAAATATATTTATTAAAAAATGATTTTTATGACTAGAAATTCTTACTTTTTTGAAAAATAGTTGGTGATGGATGGGGTGAGAATTATATTCATTGTTGGATTATGGTTTCTGGGTAACTGAGCATAGGCTTGTACATAGAGCTGTCTGTTTGTATGAATTAGTTTCAATCATAAATTTGACGTTTCATTGATTATATAGTGGCTGTTCTTTTCGTTTTCACAGGTGTTCTTAGTATCCAAACAGTGTATGATAAAATCGATTCGATGATGTTCAATGCGCATGATCCTTTTAGCTCAGTTTCATTCCAGGAGGTTTATGACGGTAAAACTCCCTCTTTTCAGTGTTAAAGTATGGCTCTTTTTTTTGTGAAAATTAAATTTTCCAACGACAGATGACGAAGAGCCTGTCTTGAATAAGGTTGAAAATAGCGTAGCCCTGCAATCACCGTTATTCAAACTCAAGCGCTGGCAATGGTGGCTCCTGGTGGCAATCAACATCTTCTTCCTCGTCGCAGGACAGTCTGCTGCTGTTCTATTGGGTAGATTTTATCATGATCAGGGTGGAAATAGTGAATGGACTGCAACTGTTGTTCAGGTTGCTGGTTTTCCAATTCTTTACATTCCACACCTGCTGCTTCCTTCAGCTAAAGAACATTTAGCCTCTTCTACTTCGTCTCCTCCAGTTAGAATACTTGCCTCTATATACTTGATTCTTGGGGAGATTATAATTATAGGCGGTGATAACTATTTGTATTCTCTGGGGGCTGTTGTATCTATCTGCTTCAACTTCGTCTCTAGTTCGTGCGTCCCATTTAGGATTTAATTAACGCCGTCTTCTCATCCCTCATCAATTCTCAGAAGTTCACACCTTTTATTCTTAATTCTGTGGCTGTTCTCTCCTTTTCCTCTAACCTAATTGCTTTCAATGACGATTCGGGAGGACCATCAGGAGTCTGTAAGTGGAAGCACATCCTTGGCTTCCTGGCCACTCTTGGTGCTTCCGCAATTCACTCTCTACTGCTTTCGCTCATGCAGCTTTCGTTTCAGAAGGTCATTAAAAAAAACACATTTTCTGTGGTTTTAGAAATGCAGATTTTCACATCTCTTGTTGCCACCTGTGTTTCTGTGGTGGGTCTTTTTGTGAGTGGGAAATGGAGGACTTTGCATGGAGAAATGCATAGTTTTGGCAAGGGTAGCGTTGCTTATGTGTTCACTCTAGTGTGGACGGCAGTTACTTGGCGGGTCTGTTCTGTTGGTGCTGTGGGCATGATTTTTGCGGTGTCTTCTCTCTCCTCCAGTGTGATGAGTACTGTCGCCATGGCTGTATCTCCTATTGCTGCCATTATAGTTTTCCATGGCAGGATGAATGGTGTGAAGATAATTGCTATGCTTCAGGCTGTTTGGGGTTTTGCCTCTTATATTCATCAGGATTATCTCGTTGACGAAGGCACAGAGTAATGTTACCGAAAACCGTAACAATTCTGTGTTGATAAATTTGGAAAGAATGGACAGATGAGTTGTCTCTCGGGTGATCCTTGAAGAATTGACCTCTCAGTTGAGAAGATCGAGATTTACAGCAGACGACGACGCCACACTTATACCCATGCCCCTCGAATAATTTCTCTTGACAGCGATTGATACGATTTAAAAAAAAAAATATATATATATATATATATTATACAATTTCATCACCCTTCACGTTGTTACCAGATGGATTGGGATTGCATAGTGTTTAAAAATAATAATAAACTTTTATTTATTTAAAATTACTATTATTTTCATATGTTGTTATTAAAAATTTTAAAAATAAAAAAATATTATTTTAATATATTTATGAGTCAAAAATAGAATTAAATTTTCAAAAACTCTTGAAATTTGCATGATCGAATTTAGAAAAAGTTGGTTGGATTAGTTTAACATTTAAAAATAGTATAAATTATTATCAAAATTTTAAATTAAGATATTTATTGATAAGATATGAGATTGGAAGTTTCCTACCTTACAAGTATTCTGAAAAATATCTTGCCTTTAGTGATATGTGAATTTTTTACTTCTTCTAAGAGCAAAGGAGAATGAGAGTTCTGGGCCTTCATTAATTAATTTGCTAGAGGTTTAAAAGGGGGGGAAAAACCTGTGGATTATTGTGCTGGTTACTTGGAGCATCTTAAGTCTTCAGTAAGATCCCCCTTCTCAACGATGTCGTTTTAGCTAGCTCGTTCTCTCACTCTTTTATTCTCCTTTCACGCTTGGAATTTGAGAGAGGGAAGAAATATCATATCATCTCCAGTGAAAAATACTATTTAAAAAAATAAAATTAATAAAATAATATTTTAAATAGTATAAATATTTTTTTTACTATATATATATCAATGAAAAGAAACGGTTTGAAAAGTTAATTTTATTAGAATAAAATAGATAAATGTTTTGTTTTTTTACATGACTAAATTTAATTAGTTTATTCTTTTGTCAGCCTCATTTTATTAGTTTTGATTTTTTTGAGAGATATATAAGAATAATATTTCTGAAAAGGAAAGGGTATTTTAGTACTTTGTTTGATTTTTTCTTAAAATATGAAAAACAAGTTAAAAAACGAAAATATTAATTTTTATATTTTTAACTATTCATTTAACTCCTCCATTGGGGATGCTCTAAGCTGGGAAATGAGAAGGGCTCCAAGGGTGGCTTGCATAGAGGACCGTGGACTCCCGGAGGATATTCAAGCTCACGGCGAAGGCCACTGGAGGTCTTTGCCTAAAAATGCTGGCAATTATGTATCTAATTAGTCGAGACTAATTGCCTCGCCCTTCTTCGTTCATTTTCCTTTAGTTTTGATTTTGTTCGTTGACTTTCTTTTATTTTTTTGTTCTTTTTTGCGATCTCCTTCCTCTTTAAATAAAGAAGCTTTAGTAATCCTTCACGGAGAAAAAAAAAAAAAAAAACTTACCAGTCAAAATAAACGTTCCCTGTATTTTCTCTTAAAAATTAATCGTGGCTTTATAGCACATCAAGACGTCTCGCCACTTTTCCTGCGACAATTAAGGAGATTGACGTTCTTGTGATTTTATATATCTCTCAGAAGTCCCATCCACCCAAAAAAAATAAAAATAAAAAGGTGAAATGCAAGGAATGGAGGGTGAAAAATTAATTAAATTATAAAAAAATTGATTAAAATTTCTATAAAATCGGTAAGTTGAATTCTAGTTTTATAAATTTAAAACTGAAAAATAAAACTAAATTTAAAAAAAATTAAATCAGACCTGAAAAATAAATCAAACCGAACAAAACCAATTTTTTATTTAAAAAATAACTGAATTAAATATAAATTTATTGGTCTGAACCGATTTTAATTTTAAAAAATAATTTAGTTAATTTTTTATAAAAATCAAATCAAAACAAAAATAATCATTAATTTTATTGCTCAACAAAGATGCTATTTATAAATTTAATTCCTATGATAACCTTCCTCGACAAGACTAGAAAAAATAAAAAATTAACACTATAAAGATTTTAATCCGTATTAGGGGACTCATCTCCACTCACAACTATCTGCCTTGCAGTTAACCTTAAATCAAAAGTAAGCACTTGAACTCCAAATCTAGATTGAAATAATTTTGCAGATCTTGCTGGATTGTAAGTGGTGTAGGGCCTTTTTGGTATTTTGCAAATCTTACACTCCAAATCTGGATTAAAAGAATTTTCAAGGCCAACATTCAATGGGATTTATTCTTATAATTGCATCAAAGTTGAGAAATAAAAAATTAAAAAATGATACTTTTTTTTAAAAAAATTAAATTAAATAAATAATAATAAAATAGATCAAATAAAAAAAATTAAAGGAATGCTATGAAAATTTAGAAGATAAAGCACAAAATTGTAATGAAAAAAAAATTACTGATATCATACTAAAAATTTGTTGATCACATATATTGTTTAGGGATGGAAAAGCACCTGTGCCCTAAAAATTAGCATTTGGTAGTCAAAGCTACTTCACGAGCTACCATTTTATTTAGCAATATTTAGTATTTATTAAATTATCTAATTAAATATAAGTTAAATAAATTAAAATGAAAAAAGCCAGAATAACAATATAAAAATATCTTTAACATCAAATAAAGAAAAATTAATTTTAGCTGTGCTTTGAAAAGAAAAAAATTAAAATACCCTTGGAAGCCAGTTAAATAAATCTTATTTTTAAAAATATACTAGCAATTTTACTATTTTTTAAAAAATATATCTGAATTAATCCAAGAATGACTAAAGTTTTTCAGGTAAAGACTATATTATTCTGTACAACAAGTTTGGGAATATGAATGGTTGTTGTTGTTTTTTAAATAATTTTTCGTATTAAAATATATATCAATAATTTTTTTATTTTTTAAAAATTATTTTTAATATCAGTATATCAAAATTATGTAAAAATACTAAAAATATACTAATAAAAAAATATTTTAAAAAATATTTTTAAAACACAAAATCAATAATATCAGCACACTTTTTAATTTGCAACGAGCAGGCCTACGGTTGCCCGTTGGTTTTTTGTAATTTAATTTATTTATTTATTAGCTTAGAAAGGAAAGGATTTTGAGAAGAGGCTCCCCGAAAGAAGTGGTTGGTTGAGCATATCTACAGTTCATTGACAAATGCTAACAATAATACGATAAAAATCAATTCCAACTCAAATTGCGGAAGCCGTACTACAGTATCCATGTCAGCGCCATCAGATAAGCGTTGCAGAGCCTTTGACCCAATATAAGTACCGGAATCGAATCCGTGAAGCATCCATCAGATCTTTACCACCGAAAACAAACATCACAGCGTTTGAACTTGTTCCAAAAACGACTACAAATCGAGACCACCGATTGAATTGACGATCAGGATTCTGTTATCAGATTCTCGACCGTCAAAAACCCATCTGTCTGTGCTGTTTTTGCTTCGTTAAACAGAAAAGGAAGGCCTTCAATTAATCTCCAGCAACGACGGACAACATGGAAGGTATCTCTCTCTTTCTCAGTTTCTAGCCCTTTTTACGTTTTTGTTTCTCTCTTGCTGGTCATGGTTACAGAGATGAGACCCTTTTTATATATTCGTTTTAGTTTAATTCAGTCCGTATGTTATAGGGGTGAAAAATATACATATAAAAAAAAATTGATTTTTATGTCTAGAAATTCTTATTTTTTTAAACAAAATAGCGGGTGATGGATCGAATGAGAATGATGTTCAGTATTGGATTCTCGTTTCTGCCCAACTGAGCGTAGACTTATAAATAGAGCTGCTGTTTGTTTCTACGAATTAGTTTCGATCATAAATTTGACGTTTCATTGATTACATGGTGGCTGTTCTTTTCGTTTTCTTGGTTTTTCTTAGTATCCGAGCAGTGTAGGATGAAATTGATTCGGTGATGTTTAACGGGCATGACTTTTTTATATCTTTTAATTTCGGGATGTTTATGACAGTAAAACTCATTCATTCCTGTATGAAAGTAGATTTTTTTTTAAAATTACAATTTTTGAGTAATGATCAAAAGATTTGTTTTTTTTAATCCTTTTGTTCTTCAAACTTTCTTCTACTTTTAAGCAGTTACGGATAATGAAGAGCCAATCTTGAACAAGGTTGAAGATACCGTGGCACTACAATCGCTGTTATTCAAACTCCAGCGCTGGCAATGGTGGCTCCTGGTGGCAATCAACATTTTCTTCCTCGTCGCAGGACAGTCTGCTGCTGTTCTATTGGGTAGATTTTATTATGATCAGGGTGGAAATAGTAAATGGATTGCAACTGTTGTTCAGACCGCTGGTTTTCCGATTCTTTTCATTCCACTCTTCCTGCTTCCGTCAGATAAGGAACCTCTAGCCTCTTATACTTCGTCTCCTTCAGTTAGAACACTTGCCTCGATATACTTGGTTCTCGGGGTGATTATAGCTGGTGATAACTATTTGTATTCTCTGGGGCTGTTGTTTCTATCTGCTTCAACCTATTCACTAATCTGTGCGTCCCAGTTAGCATTTAATGCCGTCTTCTCATACTTCATCAATTCTCAGAAGTTCACAGCTTTAATTCTCAATTCTGTGATTATTCTCTCCTTTTCATCTGCTCTAATTGCTGTCAATGACGATTCGGGAGGACCGTCAGGAGTCTCTAAGTGGAAGTACTTCCTTGGCTTCCTTGCCACTCTTGGTGCTTCTGCAATTTACTCTCTTTTGCTTTCGCTCATGCAGCTTTCGTTTCAGAAGGTCATAAAAAAGGAAACATTTTCTGTGGTTTTAGAAATGCAGATTTTCACATCTATTGTCGCCACTTGTGTCTCTGTGGCGGGTCTTTTTGCTAGCGGGGAATGGAAGACTTTGCATGGAGAAATGCAGAGTTTTGGTAAGGGAAGTGTTTCGTATGTGTTGACTCTAGTCTGGACTGCAGTTACTTGGCAGGTTTGTTCTGTTGGTGTTGTGGGCTTGATTTTTGTGGTATCTTCACTCTTCTCCAATGTGATCAGTACTGTTGCGTTGGCTGTATCTCCTATTGCTGCAGTTATAGTTTTCCATGACAAGATGAATGGTGTGAAGATAATTGCTATGCTTCTGGCTGTTTGGGGTTTTGCCTCTTATACTTACCAGAATTATCTTGATGATTCTAAGTTGAGGAAGGCACAAAGTAATGATACTGAAACCCGTGACAATTCTATGTGTTGATAGATTTGGAAAGAATGCGCATATAGTTTTTCTCTTGGGTGGACTTGAAGAATTGATCTCATGTGGTGCAATTGATGCAGCATGCTATGGGAACTTTGATTTTTGTAGCTGTCCTATATCTCGTTAACCAAACCATTTTTTCTTCCTTTTCCTCTTCTGCTGCTCTGATCATTAGCTTTGCTTCTATGATACACACATGTAAAGAAGTTTATGAAGCAGTAGGAAGCTGTGATGGATTTTGAACTAGGCTCATTCTGTAGTCCAGGGCATTAATAAAGAACTCCGCGATCCACAATGTGGTTGGGAAAAAGAAATTTGTAGCAGCAAAGAAAGCTATAATTTACTGCGGATTTACCTTGGACCATTTATTGACCAAGTCATGTAGAAGCTGATTAGAATAGAGCTAAACAGGGAGTAATATTGCTCGACTTTTAACAAATTCCTATGTTTGTGCATGTGTGGGGTGCAAAATGGCAGTGAGCCATAATTTTTCTCAGAGGAGGCGGCTATGATCCTATTGAAAGAAATTGTTCAGAAAAGAATAGGAAAATCATTTTGGGTTTGGGCTCCTCTCAAGCGCGTCTAGCATAACATATCTTTCTTTGGTGTGGCTATCCTAATAATTTAGACTATTTCCCTTTTGTCTCGGTCTTTTTAAATGTTGCCTTTTGAACCTCCTCTGCTAAACAGTGTTTCGGCCTTATTGTGGAATGCCCCATAAATTCCTGCTCTGACCTCTGTTCTGATGGCAAGAAATGATTGCTTTTATGATGCTAAGAATTTGTAAAAGAATCAGAAGTCCATGTAATGTGAGATTGGTATTGCTGCAAATAATTCATGTCACTGTTGATGAGCTCCTCTCTTCAGATAAGTGCACACTGCCGAAAGCTTTACAGGCAGTGGACAAGATCTTCGTTGGCATCTCGCCTGCACTCGGAAAAAGACCACACTTTACATTAGATAAAGCCATCTGGGAATTAGCTGGTGGTTTGAGGAAAGAAGAATTCTTTCATTTTCTTATAATTAGGCTTTTTGACAGATTGCACTTGACCAAACCCCTGTTTTGGCCTTTTGTGTTCAGCTCCATTATGCCGTTGAAACCCCTCGGTTGCTTGTTGGACGATATTACAACTTGGTTCATCATGCTTGAAAACCTATAACTTAGTCCTTTTTTATAAGAAAATGTAATTTAATTAACTTTGTCATTACAATTTTCATAAAACTCAAATTATCGATAACCGAATGATGATGGGATAACTAAAACAATAATTATTAAAATCTTAAGCTCGTCTCTTTACTGCATGGATTTTGCGATCTCTTGTTGTAACTTGTTAATGGGATAATTGCCAAACTTCTTTGATGATGATGATAATGATAATAGTAATGATCTTTCTAGTAGGAGATCCAACAATTTCACAACTTGACGATCAAATTTAACTATAAATTTGTTTTTTGATTCAACATAAATCTTCACTAAACTGCAAACAAGTAAGAAATCTTAACATAATGAAGGACTAAATTACAATTGAATTGAAAACTCAAGGACTAAACAATAAACACCGGTCATTGTTCAATTAATAATGAATCACACCGGCATCACCTTTGTTTAATCTGAACTCACAGCATAATAAGACATTCAAAATCTCCTCCTTAATGTATTTCTTTGATTCGGATTCAAGTGATTACAACTTGAACAGCATTTGGCCATTCAAATCTCAAATTAACAACGATTATTTCTTGGCAGTCAGATCGTCCTGATGGAGTTTCTACTAGTTTTTAAGCAGTTTTTTTCTGCTAGCTAGTGGCCAGGTGTAGCTTTTCTATCCCTATAAAATAACATGCCTTTGTTTGCTGCGGCTTTAGTCCAAGTAATGGCTCTTCCTGTCTGCCATGATGACAAATTTCATCGTCAGCATTCACCGAGTCGTTCACTTCGAATCATTTGATTACTGGTGCTTGCATGTTTCTTGCTGGCACGCATATACTTGTAGTCACACTAAGAACTAAAGGGCTCAGATACAACCGCAGTTGTTGGCTTATTGGTAATTGGCATATTTATAAACTCCATTATCGTTTCACATTTAAAAATTCAAAGTTAGCTTATGAGTCCTGATTCAACAATTCCTTGTTTAAAACCTAGTTCAGGGTAGGTTTTATATTAATTATGTTGGTAAGTTGACGTATTGATCATCCCACAATCCAATTAAAATCCGATTAAAATATAATTTGATTTTATAACAAAAATCCAAAATAATATAAAAAAATAAAATGAAAATAACACATTTTAAATTGATATACTCAACACGTAACTTTAGTTTTAAACTATGTCATGAACAAATCTAAACCTTATAATTATGCTTCATCGCTCTGCACTAAATTTTTTCAAATATATCCCAAGCTTAATTGGCATAATTTAGAAATAAAAAAATATTTTAATAATTTATTATAGAAGTGAGTTTAGTTAAAAGTGTGATGAACAAAAAAAAATTGGAAGCAGCTTTAACAAAGAAGACAGACAGCGTGTATTTTTTATAAATTACGATACATAACTTAAAAATTAATTAAAAATAATTATCGATTATTAATTTTTGAAATAAAGTTAAAAAATAAAAAAGCAACTCCATGCCCAACAAACCATAAACAGAAACGCGTGAGATTAAGGGGGCAGAGACCTCTTTGATCGGACACTTCTTAGTTAGGCAAGGAAGGAGAGGATGGAGAAATGCAGCTACCTCACTTGTTCCATGCCCTTGACTAATCTCTCTTGATAGTGGTTGATACGATTATTTATTTTTTTTAAAAAATACATGACTATTTCATTACCCTTCTCGTTGTTCTTAGAGTTTTGCATAAACAGATTTAGAACAAATTGATTAGGTTGATTTAATATTAAGAAACAGTATAAAATCATTGTCATGATTTTACTTAAGATATAAGATATTTGAATTAAGATATTTATAGGCACGGCATGAGATGGGAAGTTTCTCGCCTTACAATGAAATTAAAATGGATATTTCTTGAAGTTTAATAGAATATTTATTTTTGTACTTTAAAAGAATTTAAAAAATAAAAAATATATTTTTATATTAAATTAATTTTTTTATATTTTCAAATATACTAATATCAAAAATAATTTTTTAAAATAAAAAAAATTCAATTATTTTTAAATAAAAAATACTTTTAAAATTAACTAACTTTGCAGTATCATCACCGTTTACGAGTCAATGGCATCCTTGGCCAAGGAAGTGCCCCCATGAAACGGTAGTGGTGGTTTGAAAAGAAGGGTGCGATAGTTAATGTGAACATAGTTTTTCTATATTTACAAGGCGTTGGGAGACTTTGCAGTCGATTTCTATTTATTGCTGCGAGGCGCTACATGGCACGGCATGCTCTTCTATATTTAAGAGAGCACGAGCCTGGTGCTAGTCAAAGAAATATTGCCCTCGACCTCGAGCACGCTACAAGAAGCTTCTCTGTTGATGTGGCAATAATTTGGGAGCCTTTTTCGTTTCTCCCTGCATGTCATTGTTAGGACTGGTAGTTTACGAGAAATGTCTTTCTTCTAGTACTTGGTCATTCTAATGATGTGTTTGCCTTTGAATTAGCGTGGCGGGAATGGTTCGAGGATTTAGAGTGGTGGAGGAAGAGAGATTTCCAGTATAACTAGATAATTGTAGCGAGATATACTGCTAATTGGATTCATATTTTCTAATACCAAGAAAATATTAAGATGTTAATATTGAAATATTTTTTTTAAGATAATAATATATTAGATTAATTTAGATTAACATATAAATTTATATATTAAATCATGAAATCATAATAATTCTTGTAAAAAAAAATCAATATAGATCGGTTCAATTCCCAGTTAATTTTATATTAAAGGATAAATTTTAAAAAATAATTAAAAAATAACCCTAGTCAACCTTAATTAACATGTAAAACTTGTAGTCTAAGTTATAAAATTATGATAACTTAATATATAAAAAACTGAAGCAAATTATGAAGTTAAAATGTAATAATCTAGCTTAACCTTCCATATATTGTTTGCTTTGAACCTTACCGCTTTTACAGTTTTGTTCATGGTGACATGAGCCTATTTCTAAGCATTAAAAGGTGTACAATGGAATAGCAACCAATAATACTCATAAAGCTCTAATTCTGAACACTCGTTTTTTATGTGGAACATTATATAAAATCTCAATCAACCTAGTTTTGAAAAATAAAAAGAAAATCAGTTAAGAAAATGACACAAAAAATAATTCAAGTCATATATAGTTAACCTGAAAAATTCATAACTCGAATTATAAGATATAAATAATCTTATAGAAAGTAAATAAAAACAAGTCATGAAATCTAATTTCAAATAAATTTAATGTTGAAGATGAGATTAAGAAAAAAAATCAATTAGGTAAGGGAGGGAATCAAGTCAATCAAATTAAGTTGTCAAACTCACGGTCTAAATCATGAATCTGAGATAATTTTATAAAAAATATATTAAAAAAAATAAAATTCAATCCCCAATAAATCTAATGTTAAATGATAAATTGATATTTTATATGTGTGTGTCTATATATATATATATAATAGATGAGTTGGGAGGGGGGGAAGAAAATTAAAAAAATATATTTTTTTGTTATTTATAGAATAAGATTTAGATTTTTTTTGTATATGTTTGTTTTGTATATTTGATTTATATGATAAATAAATTATCCATTATTTTTTAGATATTTTTATTTATCAATGCACCAGAAACTTCATGGTATACAATACAAATGTTACCGCAAAAGCTAAGAATATGGTATACAACAAGTATTCAGCAATATTCTGTTAGTTATTTTCTTACATCCACATAAAAAAAAAATATATATATATAGAGGAGATGGAAAATCAAATTCATAATTCACTAAAAATAGTGATAATATCTCCATATAGACTTCCTCTCCTCTCATGTATATTTTTTTCTTTAAAGTGGACATAAAAAAATAATTACTATAATATCACTAATTAATTCCCGAATACCATAAAGTTACTTGCAAAAGCTTAGATGAGAGGTTTGGATTTGGTTGCTATACTAGGTTTATTTGCTGGGTAAGAAATTTTATGTAAAATGTTCTTCCATAAAAAGTTTTGCATGTAATATATTTTTTAATATTTAATTTAAAAAATATTTTCATGTAAAATATTTTACATGCAAATATTTTTCAACAACAACGGTGAAAAAAAAGATGACTATAGCAGTGTTAGCGGAAGAGAGGAGAGTGAGATGGTGTTAAATAAGAACGAGATAGTGATAATAGCGAGATGGACGTGATAAGTGACATAATTGGATGGAAATAATATTATAAGTAAATTACTGTTTGTGAAATAATTTATAGAGTTTAATGATACGAAAATAATTTTCAGAAAATTAACTAAATTTAAAGGCTAATTATGAAATATTTTACATTGACTAATTTTCATGTAAAATATTCTGTGAGAAATAAACATGGGAAATCATTTTTCATGAAATATTTTTCAAGAAGCAAATAAATCTATAATTATAGTTCTTAATGTAGTTTTCATGTGTTTCTTGTAACATGGTACTTTTCAAAAATTCATTTAAATTAAGAATTTATTAAAATATTTTTTACTTTATTTTTAAAACCGCCATATTAAAAATATTATTTTGATATTATTTTTTTAAAAAAAAAACAATGCTTAATATAGAAGCTACGATGATGCTAATTAGGATGGTGGTTCTGGTGGTAGTTAAAAATATGTTTAATTAAAATTTGTGTTGGTATAAAAACAACGAAACGTGTGGATTAAAAACTATAAGACTCCGCGAATCCTACAGCTAGTTTCTGTTTCACCGAACAAAACAGGTTGGATATCTGGCCGAAAAATCAACCTGAGCCTCGGAGCCAGACGAGACTTGAAAGCAAATTCATCCATCATTTTAAGCAAAACTTGGTGAGGACCAAGATTAAGAAGCCCGTAAAAGAGGAAGGTTGGTGTCTCCTAGCTTCTTCTCCGGTGGGGCTGTGCATTTCTTTTTCTGATAGCTATATCCCATAACAGGTCAAAACGTCTTATTACTTTAACTGCAAAAGAGATCGACGCTTTTAGGGTTCTACATATCTCCTACAAGTCCCATCCACCAGAAAAGAAAACGAAATCTATAAAGCGTGACGGTTTCGGATGGCAACAGCTTTTATATACATATACATATATATATACATGTTGATATTAAATTTTTTTAAAATTATTATTAAATATATGTTTTTAAAAAATACTATACGATTCATTAACAAACACAAGGTTGTGATTTTTAATTTGAACTCTACCTAGTACGACAACCTACCCTGAATAAGACTACAGAATTTTATTTTGAAGTATTATACATGATTTTAGTCCGAGTCAAGGGACACATCTCCACTAAAAACTTGCAAGTCAACATCAGATTGATCGTAAGTACTGTTAGTAGGTATAGCAATTAACCTTGAATCATAAGTCAAGTGCTGCGCATTTAAACTCAAAATCTGGATTGGAAGCGGTAAATGGTTTTTTTTGGGTGACATATTCGGGTCAGCTTGTGTATACCATAACTAATTTTCACGATTTATTAAATACCTTACAAATTCAGTAGACATATAAGACACCGCGGGGATGACAGATATGCACACCAGGACTCGAACTCAGTGCAGTGAAAGAAGACAAACTCTTTCTACCGCTAGGCCAAACTTTTTGGTGCGGTAAACGGTTTTTTTGGTATTATTATGTTGTAGTATTCGGTGTTATACGATGGGATAAAAATAATATTTGATAACTTAGTTATTGAATTGTTGTGCTTATAGTTATTAAAAACAATTAAATAGTGTTTGATTAAATTTTGTTATTGTGTTTTTATGATTTAAATTAATGATAATGAAGAATTTATTGCAAATACTTAAGTGAATACATTTTTTTTGTGTTAAATGATTTATAACTTGTAAGTTGAGATCAAAACAACAATCAATAACAAGTGTACTGAGAGCATTTAAACATGTTTTTTATGAAAGTCATTGTTGAGAGCATTTAAACATGTTTTTTATGAAAGTCATTGTTAATTTTTACGGGGAAAAAAGTTGAATTTGGGTAATGAAATATATATATATATATAGACACGTTATTCCAGTAAAATCAATGAAATATATAAAAAAAATATTTTGAAATATAATTATATAATAAAACAGTGGCATATTTAAAATGTGTAATTTGAAAAAAATATTTTTTTTTATTGTTTTAGTTAAATGAAACTCGTAATAAGCAGCTATACTCGCGGTTAAAAGCATAATGATTTTCTTTTAAAATAATTATTCTTTTGATTTCAAAACAAAACATGCGAAATTAAAACAAATATTGATCAAAAAGTATTTTTAAATAAAATAAAACTAAAATTAATTAGTTATGTTTTAGAATCAATACAATACACCAAACAAAACAATAAATTTTATACTGGTTTTGTTGAGTAACTAATAATTTCTTTTTATGATCCATTTTAAAGAAATAAAGATATACAAGTAGAGAAAGAAATCCTCACTAAAAATATTCTAATTATTTTTAATGAGCTATAAAATTAATTTTTTATTTTTTTATACATATATTTTTCTTTAAAATAAACTTGAAAAATAATTAACATGATATCAATATCAAATATTTCAGGTGTGCCATGAAATTCTACCCATGAAATTTAGAATTTGTTTTGAAATGTGGTTGTAATTATATTTTAAATAATTTTTTATATTAAAATACAAGTTAATAATTTTTTTTAAAAAAATAATACTAGTACATCAAAATAATTTAAAAATACTAAAAATATATTAATTTAAAGTAAATAAAAAAAATAATTTTTTTAAAAAATACTTTTTAAATATATAAATAAAAAACTTTTAATTTTATTAAAAAAAACATGTGGCCACGAAATGGGCAAGATGTACTTTAGAAAAAGAAAAGGAAAAGGTCAACCATTCTTATTATTTCCCATTAACGTGGATCATGATTTTCTTGATTCTATTCACATGGAAAGGTCAGAAACTACAAATAAGACAATTAAATTTATACTCTTGTTCAAAAGTTCCAGGAACCAGACCTTAAACTAACCAACTCCACAATTAATTCCCAACTTCTCTAGTTACCTCCTTGAACTTTAATTTAAAACATGTTAAAATGTCATCCAACCACCATCTATATTTTCTTTCATTCATAATTTCATTTTTACTACTTCCCGTGCTTAAGAAGTTCTAATTGTATACCTTTTTAAAAAATATTTTTATTTAAAAATATACAAAGATAATTTTTTATTTTTATATTAAAATAAAAATAATTCAATGCGTTTCATAATAAAGTTTTAAATGCGAATATAAATTGAAGTATATTTAACTCGACTAATCTTTCCATGCCTGGCTATTAAATTTTTGGTGTTTACACTTTCTTGTTTGCCTGCAACTGAAGAAACTTCGCCGAAGAATTAAATTAGGGTTGAACAACAACTGGCGGCGAGAGGAGGAGGGTGGTCTCCACGATCCAACGGTTCAAGACAAGAAAAAAGGACGTTGATAGCAACGAATCGTGATGCGTTCTCTGAGAAATCGAACGTCAACAGATCGAAGAAGAAGGGTTTTTTCCCTGGATCGTATGACCCTGCTTTTTCTGACCGTTAATAAAGAAGATTTGGTCAGGACATTTAACTCCGTCGGCCCCACCAGATGAACGGCTGACACCACCGCCACCTTCCCTTTATTAAAGAGTTGATTCTGTCCAAGTCATCGTAGTCTATTAAAAGTAACTAATTAGTCCTTTTTTTTTCCAATTTCATGCCCTTTCCATTATATTTTGTTGTTTCCTTTATTGGAAAATAGAAAAGATAAACAGCCAAGAATGGGAGATTTTATTAGTAAAGAAGAAAATTCTGGGAAAAAATTAGGGTTGATCAAGGCATTGCTGGATTGTATTTTACAATACAGTTGGTCCTTTTTCATTTTCATGTTCTTTCCATTGTATCTTATTTTTTCCTTCGATGGAAAGTAAATTTATAGCTGGCTGTCACTGCCCTCCTGGGAGGGAGTCCCTCCATTAAATGGTGTGCTATCTGTATGTTTAGCCACTCGTCAGGATCAGGAACCACCACCATTGAGGAGGTTTCTGGCGACAGACAATCCATACGTTTCTTGCTTGACTTAAAGGAGCCATAGCCCATATAGCATGTGCATTGCTATTTGCTAGCTATCCCTTAAAATCTGTGGGTTCCACCACCCACCCAGACTGGACCGGCGGTGTTTGGATGGGCAGCACAACCACCATTTTGTTAAAATTTGAATGCTTTTATTAAAAATTATGTGTTATATATATTCTTGAATTATTTTAAAATATTAATGTCCAAGTTAGTTTTTAAAAAATAACTCTCAAAATTTGACGCATCAACACCTCATTTTTAGTGTGTTTACCAACAAGTTACAATGTATTTTCACAGGAAAAAAAATAAAAACATATCAAAATACTTTTTTAGATTTTTTTTTAAATATCTACATGTCAAATTTATTTGAAAATATAAAAAAAAAGATCAGTGTAGTGTTCTGAAAAACAGGTCCAACTGCATAAGAAAATACACAATTAATTCTTTCGAGCTTCGCCGTTTCTTCTTCATCAACCTCTTCAACCACCCAGACTACCCGCCCATTTGCTTGTCTCATGTGTAATTCTAGTGGGGAACATGAACATCACTCCCTCAATCACTAATATACTCCGTATGATTAGTCTACATTGTTTTTAAACCGACAGTGGTATTAAACAATAACAACAGGGGTTAAATGCTGTTATCTTTAATAAATTATTCTGGTATTAAATATATTAAATTAATTTAAAAAATCAATTTAATACCTTTTCAAATAATTTTTTTTTTTAAAAGTAGAAAAAAATAATGTTTAAGCACTTAATAACGTCCTAGTAACTCTAATTTATTTGACTATCATCTAACGAGAGAGGGCTACACGATATCTTATCGTGTAGCCGCCGAAGATGTAATAAAACTCTTGATAAATTAAAAAAAAAAAATCAAAAGGAACATGCAGATGTATTTGTTTGATTGGCTATTATACCTTCTTTTTTTAAGTCAAGGCCTTCATCACCTGAAACCATCGAATAATCCTTTCCTCTCTTTAAAAGAACCTCCATCAATATTTATTTAATTAATGGCTAGAACAGACCATTAGAAGAAGAAAAAAAAGGGTCAAAACATGTGACCGGAATAAACCGGTCCGATTTTAAATTTTCGGGTACTTAGGTTTACTTCCCATTAATGTCCGACGACTGTTTGCTTGAGGATTCAAATTTCAAGCAAAAACAAGTCACAGTAAATATCTGTAACACAGTATTCCCTACTCTTAATTAATAAATAAAGAGATAATTTAATTATTATATTCGAAAACTAATTTAAACATACCTCATGCTATAAAACCAGAAGAAAAAAGAATATTTTTTTTGCAGACAATTGCTTTTATTGCTCAAGTGGCTCGATCCATTAAAATGTAGAAAAATAAATTCTCAAATTACACAAGAAAAAAATATTTTCGATTATGGTAGCAATAAACATCAGTAATGTATGCAAAGAACCAAAAAGACTTTTGGTTTTTCTATTTTAATTTTCCTCTAGTAAGCAGTCTTCCCTTTCCTCTCGTTATAATTTAACTTGTAAATCACGCTGACACAGAATTATATATATATATATATATATATGTATATATATAAACAGAGAATTTGGATGGGACAAAACCGTAATTCAGATATATCAGCATCAACACTATCGCGAAATAGTCATCACTCTTAACGGTTGTGATTGACTCTTCCAAAATCGGCAAGCTTCCTCGACCGGTTCGCGCACAACGAGGCCGCAGCAGACAGATGCGGCTTTACTGGTGCCCTAATCTCACCAGAAAGTCCCAAATCAGGCGGCAATCCTCCCTTCTGGCTCCAATTCCGGTTAGGACTCGCCCTCACAAGAGGACTCAAGCAAAACGTCAATCCAGACACGTTCCTAGTGTGTCCCGCTTTCCCTCGCCGCATGGAAGCCTGAGAGACTGGTGTCTTCTTCCACCCTGGCGAAGACTCCAGCGAGAAGCCGCTCCCTGAAGGTGACCGATCGCAATTCTCGCAATCCTCTTCAGAATCCGAGCCTTGCGCTGGCGACATTCCTCGATCTAACCTCTGTCGAGGCTTTCCACTAACCGAGCCTGAGTATCCCGTGGATAGCTGCGTTGATTGCTTTCTCCGACCTCCGGAGAAGATTGTTGATAACCAAGAAGGGGAAGAAGACGATGATGCCTCTGTGGAATCACGATAGTTTGTAGAGTGTGCACTGAACTTGTCGGATCTGGACCTGAATAGACTGGAGAAAAGCGATAACTTTTTGTTTCGCTTCTTATACGCTGCGGTTGTTGTGGCTGAAGAAGTGGTGGTGTAGGTAGGGCCCACCTGAGGAGTGCTGTAGAAACGGAGGTTGTGGTGTTGGTTGTGGGCGGACCAGGAGGAGCGGTCGTCAGATTTACGGCGAGAAACGTACGGAGAAACAGAGAGGGGAAATAACAAAGGAGGAGGTAGTTGTTGTTGTTGATGATGTTGAGAATTAGAATCTGATTTGCGGCTTTCGTCTATAACTGCGGCGGCGCGTGGGTGATGATGTGCCTTTGCTAATTGTGCTATCTGCTGCTGCTGTATTTGAACCTGAGCAGCGATTAATGCAGACAGGCGTTCTCGGAGACAAGAAGCGCAGACGCCCACGCTGCCGCTGAGGTCGCACGGGTGTTTATTGCACCTCATTTAGTAAAACAAACAATAACAAGAGCATACACACGTATTATAATCTGTTTTGCTTGTGAGTGAAGAATGTTCATGTAGTGGTGATGGTGGTGTGTGGTGGCAGGTGGTGTCTGTACTTTACAGATGGAGAGATCTGATGAGGAGCTCGAAGGTAAAGGCCTTGTCTTGTTGTAGAGAACAGAGAGAGAAGGATGAGTTTTTATAGTTGGTGTCGAGAAAGCAGATAGAGGTGGGAGTTTTAAGGCTAGTGGGAGTATTTGTGGGTTTGAGCGTCTGTTTGGGATTTTTGAGGTGATGTGAGATGCGTGTATTTGGGTATGAGGTGATGCGAGACGGAAATTTTTTGAAAAAAAAAAATAAATTAATTTTTTTATATTTTAAAATTATTTTGTTAGCTATATTAAAAATAATTTTTAAATTAAAAATTATTTTAAAAAATAATCACCATCATATTTATTACCATCATATTTACTAGCATCCCATGAAATATTATGAGATAGAATCTCAAACCAGGCTTCCCAAGCTCTTATTTGTGCCAGTGTTGAGAATGGAAGACACCTCTAGGCTATAATATAATATAATTCCATTTGATTATGGTCTGGAAATATAAAAAATAGACATGAAGATATGTTTTTGTGTTTTTTTTAAAATATATAAAAAAATCATTTAAAAAATATTATAAATATAAATTTGTTTTATATCTTTATCACGTTGATTAAATACATTTATATCATGTTTGTACTTTTATTTTAAAATATTAACCAAATGTAACTCAAAAACTTTATTCTGCAAAGGTTAAAGGATGAATGGTGAGATGTTTTTATAATATATAACAAATAACTAGTAATATTTTATTAATTATTTATCATGTCTTGCAAATAGACACTAAAAATAAAGAAAATAAAATTTACAACCCATAAAAAAAGTATTTTAACCTAATATTTATTTCTCACGCCTACATGTCTTTATTTACGTGAGATGTACTACATGAAGTAGCCAATATAATAACATTAGTTACACCACAAACACCTTGGAAATTCTATAAACAGTGTAGTTACCACAGCCTGGCAAATTGCAAAAACATAAAAGGTGCATGGTAGACATGCTATAAATGACATAATTATTTAAAGGGATTGGATTTTGAATTTAGGTTTTTAACTAGGCTGTAACGGTGTAGTTACGGAAACTTGGCAAATTGCAAACAATACAAGGTGCCGAATAAATTAACAAAAATAGGAAAAACATTATACACCCAGACATACTTATAATTTAACGCTACAATATAGTTTTTTATTTTACTTCCTCTTTCAAGAAAAAACCAAAGGCTTGCAAAATGACTTCAATGACCTTCAAGCCAGAAAAAAATAATGTTGTTGGCCAAGATATTTAAATATATTGGTTCTTTAAAATACAATAAAAGGATATTTTTACTCTTATAACAAGGAAAGAATAAGCCAACAGTCCAAAACTCAGCAAATTGCAAACAATACAGGGTGCAGAACTTCAAGGTATGCGGTGAAAACACTCCGTGCTAAAACATATTTTATTATTTATTGTTGTTATGTGAGTTTATTTATGATTATTTATTAAAATATTTTTTATTTTAAAAAAATTATTTTTGAGACTAACCCATAAAAAAAATATCAACAATATATATTATAATTCCATATGCTATTATAATATATTTTAAAATTATCTTGTCAATAATATTTTTTTAAAAAAATATTTTTACACACGCTACCAGTTACATAGCCTTTTCTTGATCCTCCAGGAAAAAACTAAGGCTTGCTGGCTTAGAAGCTGGAACAGTACAGTATTTTCTAGGAGCTCACCACTCACCAGTCATTACAAGTTTAATCAGGGGTATACATGGCTTTTTGCTATTTTGAATACAGAAAAATGATTTTAATAACCTCCAGGCTAGAAAAGGTAATGTTGTTGATGAAAGGTACCTGGGTGTCTCGGTTTCTTCAAATACAATCAAAACACATCTTTACTTTTAGAGTCGGGAAAAAACAGGTCAAGATTCCAACGGTCTTTTGGTTTTTTCACGCAATTTTCTTTTTAATTTTTAAATCACAAAGAAAAACTTAAAAATTTTTAGGATAACTAGTTAATATTTAAACTTAAAAGGTTGTTGGTATATAAAATATTTTATTGTTATAATATTTATCTTTTTATTTTTATTGTATTATTTAAAATACTATAATATTTTTTTAGTATGGTACATGCTGATGATAATAAGTTAGTTTGTTGTTTGCTAAACTTTTATTTTATTATGTATCTATTTCTATTTAAATTACAAATCCATCTTATTATTGTTAGTATTTTAATTTTTTAATTTTTTTCATCATTGTAAAAATTTTATATGTTTTCAATCCAATCATTTAATTTCAAATTATCATGTATTATTTTTTCAAATTAATTTTTATTTTATTTTATTTTTTTCCTTAGCTTTTCTATAAATTTTTTTATTGGTTTTCAATCTTGCTATTTAATCCAGGTTTATAATGTATTATTTTTCTCAAAGTAGTTCTTATTTTTTTTTCTCTTTCCTGATGTTGTTTTTCCTTTTAATTTAAGTTTCTTGTAAAAAATATACGATTGCCCTCTAGGTTTTTTTAAAACATGCATCCTTGTTTTTTTAATTATTTTTTTTTATTTTAGATCATTTCATGTAATTAATATTTTTTATGATTTTTTCTGATAAAAACTAAATTTTATATTTTTCCATGTGTATTTTGCTTACGAATCCATTATTTTTTATGAAAAAAATTATTTAATTTTTAATCTCATCACTCAATAAGTTTTTATTAAAAATTTTGCTTTTTTTTTTGTCTTCTACATGATTAATCTCCATCTTATAACTTCAATTATTAGTTTTGAAGGCTCACAACAACTAACAATGGTTTTTTTCATGATATTTTTTAAAATTTTATTATTCAATATTTATTTTTTAAAAAATTATTCTTCATATTTTTATTACATATATTTTTCTATGAGATTAGCTATCATAATTATAATTATAGTTATCTCTTTATCGAACATCAATTTATTCAATTAACTATGTATATAGATATTTTGATTTATAATTAAAAAAATTATATAAAAAATACAATTAAAAAGGTCACATGTTTTTTTTTTTTTTTTTACTTTTAAAAAATCTTACCCCGCAGTGAAGCGCTCATATGCTATAGATGAAATGATTTTTTAGGGGGACTGGAGTTTGTGTATGGGTTTTTAACTACGTTGACTTTTTTTAAATTTTTTCTGGGTGGTGTTTTCTCGGTCAGCAGAGCCGATTGAGATTTGTCGCCGTATTTAATTAAAAACCACCCACTCAGATAAAAGTAGTAAAGTTCTTCAAAAAATAGATTACCGTCTCTAACCTTTTATTTAATGATTGGGTTTCGTGGTCAGCGGCGAGCGTTGGAGTTCCTTAACACTACTAGTAACTGTAACTAGGTGGTACGCACGGTTCCGGTGGCGCGTGCTTGAAATAAATTAGTTAACTG
Organism: Populus ilicifolia; assembly: GCA_015708895.1. NCBI lineage: Eukaryota > Viridiplantae > Streptophyta > Magnoliopsida > Malpighiales > Salicaceae > Populus > Populus ilicifolia. The sequence continues at coordinate 261,965 of SRLM01000215.1, forward strand.
AGACAAAATGAGGTGTCTTCTCATGTGGGCACGACTCAGCAGAGCAAATCATATTCGGCTCATAATGTCACACGACTGCTTGTCAGTTTGTGAGGACATGCACGCGCTACTGAAAAGCGTCGGAAAGAGCTTTTCCTTTCCATGCGTGCCTTAATTTTGCGGTCTCTCTGATTTTGAGTGGCAAACAGGCTTGATAATGGGCTTGGTGTGAGCTTTGAACTTTTTTTTTCCTCTCCTGCGGTAGTGTTTCGGCAACCAAACCCCTGCTCCAGAGTTGACTTGACCCTAAGAAATTGTCAAAGAGCATGTCGCTTGCAATCTGCATTGGTGGTAATAGCATAGCCAAGTATCTTGTTGACCCAAGCCTGAGAGTGCAGCTTCTGAACAGTAAAAGGTCCTTTCGGTCCAAGCCAGCTGCTGTTGGGTGGCCAAATGACAGCTGCAACCTTCGATAAACTCTTTGCGTTCGGGGGAAAAAGAATTGCAAAGATATCACAGCATCACCACTATTCAAGTCTCTGATTATAAAAAAATAAAACTATTTAGTTGAAGAATTTTATTTTATTTTATTTTATAATATAAAAAATTGACTCCAGGATACCATCTCACCATCAAACTAAAGAAATAAAAGATGGGAGGGAAGAAACTCATTTCAACTCTACTGAATTCGATTGAAATAAATATTTGATGGATAAAACAAGTATTCAAGATAGACCTTTAAGGGGATGATTGATTTTATTTGTTGTATGAGGGTATATAATATAACTAGACACGTCATTCATTGTTACACAAATGAGAATTATATTATTTTCATTGCTAATTTTGATTACTGAGCTGTAATGTCAATTTATATTTCTAATGAATTCAAATATATTATTTTTTTCAATGTAATATTATTCTTGTTTTATTTTTATTTTTTTGGTTCTAGCGCAATCAGACTTAAAATGAATTGAACTATTAAATCATTATATCCGAGCCAAACCAATGTCAAAGCTACTTGTATAGAAATCTGACCAAGTTATTAAATCAATATATACTACTGGTTAAACCCATGTATATCTATAATTGTTATCTAGGATGAAATCATTTTTATATTTTTTTGTATTTACTGATTTTGACTCAATTAGGTGTTGAATGGGTTAACCTCTTGGGTTGCAATATCTTGGTAGAATTAATGTTAAGATTGGTTTAAATTAAAACCCTACTTTAGCTAAACTTCAAATTTATCTTGACTTGGTGGATTAATTCACTAGACTATGCCAATTTTAATAATTATAAAGAAAACAAACTATTTAAAAAAAATCTTAAAAAAGTTAAAATAATGTTTAGGAGGGCAGTAGTTATATACTTCAAATGTAATTTTTTCTTATAATTTTATTGAAATAATATATTTTTTTTATTTTTAACATAAAAAACTAGAATGGTATAAAAATAATTTAAAACAGAATAAATAATTTTTTAAACAGCGTTTATTAAGGCACAGTACAAAATTTTTGCTGGGGGGGTTAAACTACTTGCTTGACACGCGAGTCGCGAAGGCCTGAGCTTCTTGGCAATGATGATCCACGAAGTGTAGGACAAATCAATGCGCCAGTGGCTGTGGTCTCTTTAATAATTTGAGAGTCATTTTCGTGTAGGTTTAAGTGTGTAATCTCTGCTTTTTCCAACAACCGAAATTATTGACTCTTATGGCCTTGTCCTGGCTTCGTCGTGTCGTGTCGTGTCTGTGGCATTTCTGTCCTGGAAGATGAATGATCATTGCAAGATGTAAGTGCAGGACATCGTGACATGCTTTTCGCCCGTGCACGCAAGTTTTATTATCTCTTTTGACGAGTTCCAAACCCAGCTACCGGGCACCCTTTATTATTATTATCATTGTTATGCCCAATATCTTGGGGTTTGTTCGTTTTTGCTTCAGCTCTGGTGTTTGTTGCGGGGCATCACTCTTCACAGCAATAAAAATATATGAGCAAAAACAACAAATTCCTGTTGTGTTTTTTGTTTTCAGTAATGATGCTCGCTGCTGAAAATAAAATAACTATCTATTTAGTAGGCGGTAAAGTCATAAAAATTTGAGACTGGAAGTTTTTTTTTTTATCTCAAGTTCGAGTTTATTATTGTTAATATTAATGATTATTAGGAATTTATTTGATTATTAATTTTAAAGTTTATAAAAATTAGTCAAGATACTCATATAGATTTGAAAAAAAAAACTAATAAAAACAAACATATACTTTTAGCTTCATTATAAATGCTTTTTACAGCAAACTAACTCAGCTTATCTGAATTTTATTTATTTTTATAATTAAATTATTATAAAAAAATTAATTAAGATATGCTCAAATTAATCCCAACATCCCATGTTAATAATAAAATAAAATAAAAGAACTAACAAAAGCAAACACAAACTTTATTGGTTTCATTTTGAATGCTTTTTACATGGCAACCTAGTATAACTTATCTAGATTTTATTTGTTTTTATAATTAAACTATTTATTATTGTTATTAACACAAGTGCATGGATTAACTTGTAGATATTTCAACTAATCTCACAGGTTTTAAAATTAATTACTATATAAACTTATAATGACCTTAAAAATTATGCGACTTAAGGTAATGATTTCTATAAAGTAAATCTGTAACCCAATCAATTGAACTATATCCACCAAAATTGTGTTTTAAGCATTCTTGTTTGTTATGATATGGCGTGTTTTTTTCTAATTTATTATTTTAACAAGTATTTCAATGCAAATAGAAGGAAATTCAAACTCCAGTCAAATTTACATGTAAAAATGAATTTAAAATTTAAAATATGATAATAAATCAAATAATGATATTATTCGTGGAGATAAATTAAAATTAATTAGAATTATGATGATATATTAAAAAAAAACACGAAGACAATCCGAGATTACCTAAAATTATAATAAAAATGCTTTTCAAAATAGTTTTCCATTTAAAAATACATTAAATAATTTTTTTAAAATTTTAATATCGATACAATAAAACTATAAAAATAAATATCAAAACAATATTTATTCTTCCAAATAAAAATAATACATCTAAAAACAAAATATCATGCTTTCGTTTGATGCTGCCATGCATTCGTCCGGATTTTGGCACCAAAGACCCTTGTGGAGTACAAACAATATCCCCTGGTGGAGATAGCAGATCAGTGGAACAAGCCAGGTGTGCTGCATTGTATGTAAGATCCTAGCAGTTTTGACCCTCTCTTCAGCGATAGATCCTAGCAGTGTACGGTGTACCAGAGTCGAATGCATGGCCCCATATGGAGCCAATAATTTGAATATATATCCAAATCAACACTTTTTTTAAAAATAAAATAAAATTGTATAAAGGACCAGGAGTATATGGGTTGGTCTAAGAAATTCAGAATCCAGAACATGATATAAATGGTTAAATATAGTTATTTAATCAGATTTATTCTGTGTAGATTAACATAGAAAACTCATCATCAGAGAATATGATATAGATCAGGTTCTTAATTTAATCATATAAAAATCAGTTAATCCGATTAAATCGTGCCAGCATCAAAAGAAATTTACGAAATAACATGGGTTTAAGAAAAATAATTAACCCAGTAACCTCGTGTTAGCCTGTAATAATTCCGACAGCAACGATACCGACAGACCCCGCCCATAATATTCTATGATGAGAGTTTGAAAATAATCGAAGAGCTGTATTTCACTAATGATTTTAAATCTGTAGCGTGGCTATTTAATCTCGATATATTATGAGCTGGTGGGTCGATAATATTTGACTGTTTAATAAAAATAAAATAAAAATACACAACACAGCTAACTTTCTTATTTTTTATTTATTTTTCCAAAGTTGAGTTGATCCATTCCAACAAAATAAATAAATGGGACGGTTACCAAAACAACCTCTACGTTCGAAGACTAGCATTCCAGCACGAGTAATGCATATTTAATGATTTTTATTATTCGATAAGCATAACCACGCATGTTCTGTGCAGAAAAACTCCTAGCAGAGAGCAACCAAGCTGGACTTCATGGGCGTCAACTGAGAAGAGAAACCAGATACACACACACATATACATACATATATATATATATATTATAACCCATCATAATTTTTATATTTGAAATACATATAAAAATAAAATGAATTAACAATCTTCAATATCTCTTCCAACCAATCATTGATAAAATAAAATAAGACAGTTATATCTTTACTTGAAAAAAAGGCTTATATCGATTACCCGCTATCCATTAATAATTTCATCCATGTAAAATTAGTCTTCCTCCAATTCCTTGTCTGCGTATTGTACCTTCAGAAGCGTGTATTGATCCTGCCAGGTGGGTTAATAATATTGTTTTAAATGTAAATAAATATCAAGTACATAAAATATTTTAAGTTTTTTTGTGGTTAGTAGCTATGCCAGGCTAGAGCCCCAGTCTTGGTTATTTATATCATATTCAAGACCAAGTTAATAACAAATAAATAAAGAATAATTATATATTTTAACAGTAAAAAAAATACAAATAATTAATTATCAGTAATAATACAATCATGATATTTTATACACGTCACATCATGTGAAATAAAATGCCTTTATGCATCTATCTTAAGATGAATAATTAGATTAGCTATTGAGAAATATCTTATATATATATATATATATTTTATTAATGTGGGTGTCTGGGTCAACTTGCACGCACTACGACTAATCTTATGGTTCACTGAATATCCTACAAACTCAGTGAACAAGTAAGGCATTGCAGAGGTAATAGACGTACCCCACGGAGAAGAGCCAACAAAGATAAGAAAGAAACTACTTTTTAACCCCACTATCACTAGCACTCAAACTAAAATTCAAAAAAAAAAAACAGCACCCGCTTAACCACACCCTGCAGAGTTTTTCTAATGGCATGGGGGCTGCACACTTGAAATCTCAACAATTTTTAACTTCTAGGAAACTAATGTTGACTGCACTCTCGGGCATATTATTAATTTTTTTTCTCCAGCACTCACGCGAGACAAGTCCACCTCTGCTCATCTAACATCAAGGGAGAAAATATCCACTCTACGGCGTCGGTGCAGCCAACAACATTATTTCTCAGGACCCTTCTGGTCAGATAAATTACAGTCACAGTGGATATCATCATGGAAATGCTACCGCAGTCCCTTTTTAATTTTCTTTTCGCCATTACAGGTATCTCATCTCTCTTGTCCTTGCAGCCTCCTAAAGTGCAACTCCGAGAACCGCCCAAGGAATTGTCAAGTACAAGCAGCTCCGTCCAATCAAAAGTCGTTTCCTAAGGGCATTCTTTAAACATTATTTTTAATGTTAATTCAAGGAGGAATTATGGTAGCAAATCGGATGATCTCTCACGTGTTTACTTCTGATTTTTGTTTAGCAGTTGAATTCCATTATGAATTCAAATCAACGCCCTTAAAACAAATTTAAACTAAAATATTAATTTAACGATCTTTATATATATATATATATATTCTGAAGCAATAGCTAATCATGATATAGTTAATTATATGATTGGAAGGACAGGACTACTTGCTTATATAGTTTAATTAGTATTTATTACAAACAATGGGAATGGCTGAAATTATAGACTATGATTACCTCAATGAATGCTCAAGTCACAATGATTGCGGCTGGTTTTTAGATGAAAACCACCCAAGCCATTAATGTTATGTGTGTGGACACAAATGGACGGTGGCAGTCATGGTTGGTGGCAGCCGTGGTTGGTGGCAGCCATGGTTGAAGTCATAGTCAAATGGTAGGTGCCTAACTTGCCCACCATTGTTGAACAATTATCTCCCTCATCAGCTATAAATAGATGTACATTGATAGTTGAGATAGAGCACGAAATAGAGAGAAACACAGAGAGAGAGCTAAGGGTGAGAGTTGAGTTGAGTTGAGAAGTTTTCTCCTCCTCCTTGTTTTCTTGTTTGTATTGCTTTTGATCTTGATTAATACAAACCAGTAGCTCCGTGGAGTAGGCAAGTTGCCGAACCACGTAAATTTGTGTGTGTTTGAATGTTTGGATCTCCTAACAACTGGTATCAGAGCGTGTTCTTGAAAGTTCTTGAAAAAGAGGGTGTTTGATCCAAACTCAAAAATCAAAGTTATCCAAACGTGTTTTTGAAGATACCACCGTGAAGAGGACGACGAGAGGAATCCACTGGTGAAACCCCGGCGAAAATCCGACGTCCTGCATGCCCGCACGCGCCTGCACGCGCCACCACCAGTACTGTCCACGCGCACAGACGCGCCGAACGCGCGTCACGCGTCTTCCCCACCGTTTCCTGCAACTCGACTCTGCCACGTCATCAGCCACGTCAGCCGATCGACACAGTCAGCAGCCACGTCACCTGCCACATCAGCCGTTTGACACGGTCAACAGCCACGTCATCACTGACACGTCATCTGCCACATCACCACTGCCACGTCAGCCGAAAATCTCCGTGGATATGACACGTCAGATTTGGTGGACCCCACACTGCCTACGTGTCTGACACGTCAGCCTGTCACGTCATCATAACTGGGTTTTGATCCGGTGTG